>LPNX010423861.1:181282-194926 GCA_001517045.1 Pseudotsuga menziesii
TAGAAGAATATGAGGAATGAAAGAAAATCCCTTCCATTCCATTGTTATCTCTCAACCATTTGATCCCTATCAACGTGATCCAACCACAAACTATGTGGGTCTACTAGTATCTTAGAATTTTGGGGTGGACCACCATCTATGCTTTTTCATCTATGGACAAGGATGAGACAAGTGTACTATCTAGATTGATTCTATAGCTGGTAGCAAATAAATGGATAACCAACAGTTCGTGGCAGATAACTATAAGAATGTGAGAGAGAGAAAAATATAAATAGAATTTTGAGGTGGACTACCATCTATGTTTTTCATCTATGGACGAGGATGAGACCAATGCACTGTCTAGATTGATTCTATGGTAGTCATTCGAAATTTGAATTAAACAATTATTAAAAAAAATGAATATAAAAAATAACTGGTAGCAAATGAATGGATAACCAACCATTCATGGTAGACAACTAGAAGAATGTAAGAGAGAAAAAAATAATATAAAAAATAACTAATGGTTGATAAATGGATAACTCGTAGTTGATGCATGAATGAATGGATAACGTATAATTTCAGGTGGATTGGTAGTTGTTGCATGGATAACGTATAATTTCGTGGTACTTAACTTGGTGTCTATCGACGTTCACCAACAACAAATTAAGTGGTTCTACTAGTTTTATAATAGTCATGGCATTCATTTTTATGATTTCATCTAATAAAGATCAAAGGGCCCTCGAGGTGTAAACTTTTCATGAATGTTTTGCACTCTAAAAAAATGTATGTAGATCAAAAGATTTAATCTGTATCAATGCATGCATGATAAATCAAGAGTTAAAATGGATCTATGCTAGTTATAATAACACCCCATCTCAACTACTAAATCATAATATATTAAAAAAATATTATCATCTTATATTATTATTAATTAATATATANAGATAGAATTGATCTTATTCGATATCCTTACTTAATATCAAAATGTATCCTTACTTAATACCTAGATTTGAGATATAACGTGATCTTATTCGATATCCTTACTTAATATCAAAATATGCTCTAATTATCAATGGTTAAGATTTTCAACTTTGAAACTTCGTTTATGAAATTTAACTTTCACTAACATAGTGTATCTTATAGTTCAAATCAGTTTTAAATCATGTTTAATGTAAAAACTGAAGATGACATTTAATCAACTAAATTGTTTTGTATGGGTTGTTCACTGAATGATTGGTATCTACTTAACAACGCCTCATTACTTTAGGTAAAATTGAATATGACAAATCAGCAAAAATTATTGATCTATGTGTTTGAGATTGGTATCTTGACAGCGTGGCATTTTAAAATTTTAATCTATATTTTATATTCTTAGTGATAGATCATTGATACCCTCATTATTAACTCAAAGTCAATGGAAAGAGAATTTATATTATTTATATGTTATTTTCGAATTTTAATATAATATTATAAGATATACTCAATTATTTGAAAATTTGTCTTCTTACATCGTAGTTATTTAATTCTTTATTATAGATTAGTTTAGATTCCCTATGTCATATTTATTAAAATGATATCAAGAGCTTTCACCGGTCAAATGTAGTTAGAGCTTGCTTAAGTTAATTATATATTTCAAACATTTATAATTTTTGTTTTCTTTAGTAATTTTATGAGAAAACAATTTATAGAAAATTAATAATGTGGAAATTTTGTTTTGTTTAATAACTTGATGAGAAATCAATTTATAAAATTATTATTAATGTGGAATATACCTATAAAGAAAACAAATTTAATATGAATATATGTTGTTATATTATATTATATAAATAATAATGTATCATAAAAGTATATATATATAATAAAATTAATTTATTATAAAATAAAAAAGTATAAAAAAATTTAATTGTAAAAAAGAAAAAAAATTAACTCATCAATTATAATGATTAATAATATAGAATGAAAGCTCTAGTATAAGATAAATTTTAGCATAGATATTATATTATTTTAAGAACTTATAATATATTACAAGTTGGAAAGGTCATAACATATAAATACCTATATTAAGAATAAAATTAATTTTTTTATGAATTAAGAAAATGGAGAAATGATTGTAAAAAAGAAGAAAAATATTCTAATTTATAGATTAAAAAAGAAGAGAAAAAGTCAAAGGACATGAGAGAGGACAAATAATCATAAATGAACAAGAAGAGAAGGAGAGGATCTTGGAGGGAGGAGGTTTGTGATTTGTTGAGTTGTTCCAAATCCTTATAGGGTCAATTCCAAGTTATTTATTTCATGTTTGGATTTGTACACAATTGTTATTGTGATTGAAAAGGAAGTGAAATATGTTCATAATTTACAAATACAAATTATGATTTGAGATAGTGGTAGTCATGTAATTAACTTAAGGTCTTTTGGCTTAATCATTCTTAGATATTGCAGCACTTTAAATTTCAAAATAATAATTATGTCATGGTATTGTAGAATTGTTATAGCATTATCCTTTATTTTTGAAGTGAAGAAAGTTATATTGCAAATTTTAATGATCCACGGCTTTCTCCATTTTTGTAAGGTGTCAATCGCACTTAATGTGGAGAAAAGTTCTTAACTCAACATAATAAGTCTTTGTAAAACTTATGCAATTATATATACTGTGTTTTTGTTTATATATATATATATATATATGAAGATGAAGATGAAGATGAAGGCATGCATTTTATTCTATTGTATAATCTTTCTACATATGTTAAGTTAACAAATAAAATAAAAAAGATAAAAACAAAAACTAAAGACTAGAAAGTAAAATTCTAATAAAAAATAATTTCTTAATTATGGATGGAATGATTGATTGACCGTATAACTAACATTCATTCATAACATTACACTATTACAATTCATAATATTCATATTCATAAATTTCCATGTTACAAATGAAGTTTACATTGAGATGGATTTGAAAATTTTGGGCACATGAAAATTAGAGGGTTAGGGTTAGTGATATATAAGAGTTTTTTTTTTATTAATATAGATTGTTGTTTTTTTTGTGAATTCAGAGTCTATTTTATTGAAGTAAAGTAGTGTTACAGATAAAAGTACAAAACTGTATATCTGACTTGCAAATAGGAAGAGACAAAGAAAAGAGACCAATCTTCCCATATAGGGAAATCAGACTGTAGCAGTCAAAGAGATCCTCCCTCTTAGAGGGAAAATAGATCCAAACAGGGTAAAGTTTATATATATTACAAAAAAACTTCAAGCTTAGCTTGGTAGTCATGAACATGGGAGGCCACAATCCCAGAAAATCTGCCAAAAAGAGGAAATAGTGAAACATAGAACCTGTCCTAAAATTTAGTATAGGGCTCCTCGATGATAGGAGTCCCAAAACCGGTACTTAGCTGCATTCCAGGAGGGTCGCCCTTGTTGCTGTGGTCGCCATTCTTGCCATCAGTGTCCTCTTCATCGCCAGCAAACTCATCTTCGTCGCTGGAATTTGCATTGTTGCTTGAGCCGTCCTTGGAGTTGGAAATATAGATTGTTGTTATTAATAGTAGTTAACAAGATTAATTTAAGAGTTTGGAAATGTATAATATATGTATGTTAATGAGAATCTATTTTAGTGGTAGTTGCACCTAATTGGCTTAAGATGACATCAATTTGTCACCATCTAGGAGAATAAGGATAGGTCCTAGAGTTAGTTTTAACCAATTTATCTTAGGCATTTGAGTGTGTCATCATCCAAATGTATATGCATATGTTGTAGTGGTAGTTGTGCCCAATTGAGAGATGAAAATATGGACCCTTGATTAAATAGGGGAATATACATAATTCCTCGGCTCAACAAATATGGATCCATCCTAATTGAAATTACACCTAGCTTACCTATAAAGTCCTTAATACTATGTATGATGTGAATTGAGCTACTTTGCATTTCCAAAATAATTTTACCATATTAAGGATATTTGAAGTAAGTGCATTTGAATATTTTTTAGTATTGCAAGACTACACAAAGGTGAAGTTAATAAGAAAGTATCAATTGAAACTAGGGAGAAATAGAGTAGCTATATAACACACCTCAAAATTGTAAAAAAAATAAAATTGCATGCATAGTTTTTACCGTCAATTACTATCAGATTACTCATGTTCTAACTTGTACAAGTTACTTATATATTTATCATGTTTGTTATGATAGATTCTGTTGGTTGAAGCAATGGCTAGCTCCATTTAAAACATTCAGTCATGCCCATACATGTGATGTTCTATGTTTACTTGCTTTTATTTTGATTAATTTTACGAGGGCTTTACTTTCCCTAAGGCTTGGGAGACTACCCATAGTCTTGACGCCAACCCGTATGTAATAAGTTGGTTAAGTGTAATTCAAAAGCCTTAGGCCTTACCATATCCTAAGCTATGGTGTGTTGTGACCCTCCCCTTAAGCGCAAAGGATTGGGGTTTGTAAAGGCATATGGTACTAACCATATGGTAGACCTTTGTTATAGTAATACAAGTTTAAAGGTTTATGAATATAATGTTTTGTTTAGCATTATAAATGGTTTTTGTTTAAGTCATGCCCTACCCCATGGTTCGCAATGTTATGGTTCTTGGCATGATCGATTTGCATCATGGTTCACAATATGTTATGAGGTTTGAAAGTTGGAGTTATATCGCATGGTTTGAACTTGTAAGCAATGATTAAGCCCCATGATTATTCTAGTCGTAAGTTATTTCTTCTGTCCTTTGGTTGACTTGGTGATAAAGGCGTGTCGTGGCTATGAGTTGACAGTGTAGCCAGACCTTCCACACAGCTTCTTGGATTTATCTCCATTGTCCATCTGTTCAGTTTCACTGCTAGGGTTTAGGCAAAGGTTTAATGTGAGGGGAAACTTATCTGAACCCTTCATTTGGTTTGTTTGTCCTGCGGGGGAAAGAGAGAAATGAGCTCTTCTATTTTCATCATGGAAACTTTACTAGTTTCTTTGTTTTGGTGAAGCCGACGAGAGCCGAAGCTCTGCTCTATAATAGAGGTGATGGCATAAGGGTTTCTGGTTTAACACTTGCTAATGACGTGGTGTTTTAACTCTTCTGAGGTGTCCCCTGGCTCCCAAGATTTCCTCGACGGCCGGCATTGCAATGTGAACGCCTCAATGAATATTGTCAATACTTTGACCATGCAACTATCATTAACAGGTGAGAATAAAACTTTGTACCCTTTCTTTGTATTTTTACTTGGGAGATAGCCAATGTTTACAAATTTTTACTAATATGTTGGTTGTGGTTGCAGAAGAGGGAGGATAAGGGTACTTCAGAGGAGCCGACCCCTGGCCCTCTCTGCAACACGCCCAAGGTAGGTGAAAAATCATTACCGTTGTTTTTCTTTTATGTTTAAAAAATGTGTAACACATTGCTCTGACCATAATATTGCAATTTTTCCAAGTTGAAGGTGTTGGAGAGGGAGGTGTCAGAGTCACCTCCTCCCAGGTCTACATTTTTAAATGCCCAGGTAAAGTTCCTGCTCAAACCCCATTATTAAAAATTCTTGTTAATGTTATGGTTTCAAAAGATGCATCCTGACTAAGCCATAATCATTGGTTGCAGGTAACACTAGGTATGAGCGTGGGCCAAGAGAGTTAGAATTTCATCATTAAGCTAGAATTATATTAGGATCTTTAATTGAGAGAATAACAAGCACAACAATCAAACACAAGAGACAATGAACACAATGTTTATCCTCGGGGAAACCATAAATGGTGAAAACCCCGCAACTTCCTCAGAGATAGAATCAGCACCAAAAGTAGAACCCAAAAAAGTAAGTGATCTCCCAACAGTAGTAACCTTCTTTCTATCTAGCCCCAGTGCCTTCTCCTTCCTCAACTATGCGCTACACTTGAGTGTGTATGAGTTGTGTGATAAATAGAGAGTCCAACTCTCTAATTATACTAATCCCGACATGACTAAAACCCTACTAGGGCTGACCTCACTAGGAGAGTCTAATAACCCTAGTGCCCGGGAACTGCGAGGACTTTAACCCTTAGACAATAGGAGGGTTACCCACAATGACTTGACATGACTTGTTTACATTATAGACTTTCCCAATAGGAACATCGGGGCATGACATCACTCAAGTACATCCCAGAATAAACATCGGGTTACAATATATAAGAAATACAAGTGAAATACATTCCGAAGTTACATATACATCAACACTCCCTCTTAACTAGGAAGGTATTCTTTCAACACAATTTTCAGCACAAGTCTTCTTCTCTGTATCTTCTGGATCATCATTGAGTCCTCGTCATCTTCAAGTCATTGGATCTGGATCATCACTTGATCTGGATCATCACTAGATCTGGATCATCATTGGACATCATCACTGGATCTAGATCATCACTGTTGGATCATCATCACTAGATCTGGATCATCATCACTCGATCTGGATCATCACTGGGTCATCATCACGGGTGCTATCTCTTGATTCTTCTCATCATAGGAACCTATACAGAGCCAGTCCTTTTTCATACTGGATGTATCATCATAGAGCTAGTCCTTTTTCATACTAGATGAGGCATCACAGAGCTGGTCCTTTTTCATACCAGATGAGGCATCACAGAGCTGGTCCTTTTTCATACCAGATGTGGCAGCTACTCAGAGCTGGTCCTTTTTCATACTAGATGAGTCTTCACAGAGCTGGTCCTTTTTCATACCATATGAGGTATCACAGAGCTGGTCCTTTTTCATACTACATGAGGGATCACAGAGCTGGTCCTTTTTCATACCATATGTGGCAGCTGCTTAGAGCTAGTCCTTTTTCATACTAGATGAGTCTTCACAGAGCTGGTCCTTTTTCATACCAGATGTGGCATCTACTTAGAGCTAGTCCTTTTTCAAACTAGACGAGTCTTCACAGAGCTGGTCCCTTTTCATACCAAATGAGGCATCATAGAGCTGGTCCTTTTTCATACCAGATGAGGCATCACAGAGCTGGTCCTTTTTCATACCATATGTGGCAGCTACTCAGAGCTAGTCCTTTTTCATACTAGATGAGTCTTCACAGAGCTGGTTCTTTTTCATACCAGATGTGGAACCTACACAGAGCTAGTCTTTTTTCATACTAGATGTGTCTTCACAGAGCCATCCTTTTCATGCTGGATGTGGGACCTACACAGAGCTAGTCCTTTTTCATACTAGATGTGTCTTCACAGAGCCAACCATTTTTCATGCTGGATGTGGGATCATCACATACACCTGAAAATGGAAGGAACCAATCCTCTCACCATGTCATAGCTCTTACATCTGACCATGGAAGGAGCCAATCCTCTCACCGTGTTGGAAGGGCACAACACTTATATCTGACCATGGAAGGAACCAATCCTCTCACCATGTCAGAATGGCTCAGCATAGACACATCACTTCCTCTTGGAGGAATCTCGATCTGGAGAACACCAAGCTTCTCCCTGAAGTACTCAAACTTCACCCTAGCCAATGGCTTAGTCAACACATCATCTATCTATTGGTCCATCGCAACATACTGGAGTTTCACTGCTCCTATCTGCACCATATCCCTGATATAGTGATACTTGATCTCAATATGCTTCGACTTGTCATGGAATAATGGATTCTCTGACAATTTTACACAAGTCTGGTTGTCACAGTATATACAAGTAGCATCTAACTGGAGATCAAATAAATCAACCAGTAGCTTCCTCAGCCATACTGCCTCACAACCAACTGAACAGGCTGCAACATACTCTGCTTCAGTTGTACTCAGTTGCACACAATATTGCTTCCTGCTAAACCATGAGATCACTCCTGATCCCATATTGAAGCAACACCCTGAAGTTCTCTTCTTATCGATGGCACTGCCTGCCCAATCTGAATCAACATAACCCTCCAGGTTAATCCTTTGATAAGTCTTATACTTGAGCCCATAATCAACCGTACCTTTAAGGTACCTCAGAATATGCTTTGCATCAGTCAAGTGAACATGTCTCGGATCTGTCAAGTATTGGCTCAAGGTGTTCATAGCAAAGCAAATATTTGGTCTCGTGTTCATCAGGTACATCAAGGACCCAATCATCTGACGATACATCGTGGCATCAACTGTCTCTGATGAAGCATCACTCAATATCTTCAGGTTTGATTCCATAGGTGTGGTTAATGCCTTGCAGTCCATCATCCGAAATCTCTTTAGGATCTCTACTGCATACTTCCCTTGTCCAAGGAAGATTCCATCTGTAGTCTACCACACCTCCATACCTAGAAAATAATGCATCATACCCAAGTCCTTCGTTTCGAAATCGGCAACAATCTTTCTCTTCGTATTAGCAATCAACCCATCCATACCTGTCACAAACATATCATCTACATATAGTAGAAGCATCATTGGGTGGCCATATTCAACCTTGTAGTAAAGGTTGGAACCTACTTTACTCTTGGTAAAGCCCAAACTGGATAGAAAGCTGTCAATTCTGCCATACCATGTCCTGGGTGCATGTTTCAAACTGTACAGGGCTTTCTTCAATTTACACACATGAGACTCCCTATCATGAGTCTCAAAACCGAGTGGCTACTCCACTTACACTTTCTCTTCTACTACACCATTCAAGAAAGCAGTCTTGACACCCTTTTGGTGTATATTCCATTTCATCACTGTAGCCAGAGCAAGTACCGATCTAATGGAATTATATCTGGCTATAGGTGCAAAGGTTTCTTCATAGTCTATTCCTTCTTTCTGTGAGAAACCATGAGCAACAAATCTTGCTTTATATTTCTCTATGCTACCGTCTGCAGCATGCTTGATCTTGTAGATCCATTTGGAAGTTACAATCGACTTCCCTCCTGGTCTTGGGACAACATCCCAAACATCATTATTCATGATCAATTGATACTCTTCAATCATCACATCCTTCCATTCTTTCCATTTTGTCGCTTCTTCATATTTGGAAGGCTCTTTATCAATAAAATCACATAGTAAAGCTACATAACTGGAACAGGATTTGGTCCTCTTTCTTTCTCTATTATTCTCTTCTGGAACCCCATATCTTTTCTCACCTTGGATAATCTCTCGTACCCAAGCAGGTTTCCTCTTGTGAGGATTATTCTCCTGTGGTGGATCTACAGGTCTTTGTGGTTCTTCAAACTCTCGATCTTCTTCTTGAGTTTCCTCATTCATGATTGTATCATGAATTCTGGGAGCTTCTACTTCTTCAAGTTCTTCAGCAGGATTCTTTCTAGATTTGATGTGGGATGAATCTTCGTCAAATGTTACATCCCTGCTAATGTCAATCTTCTTGAACCCTGGGAAGTATATTCTGTAAGCCTTCGAGCTTTCAGAGTATCCCACAAATATACCCTTCTTTCCTGAAGGATCTAATTTTGTTCTCTTCTCTTTTGGAATGTGTATGTACACAGGACAACCAAATATTCTGAGATGGATGACTTCTGGTTTCTTGTCGAAGAATACTTCTCCAGGAGTCTTGTTCTTGAGTACTCTGTGTGGAGTATGGTTCTATACATACACTATTGTTCTGGCTACTTCTGGCCAAAGATGCATAGAAAGATCCTGATCATGAAGCATAGCTCTTGCAGCTTCCATGATGGTTCTATTCTTCCTTTCTTTCTGTTGTGGATTATAAGGGTGGACAACTCCCTCTTAATCCCTGAGTCTTTACATAGTTCTTTGAACTCATTTGAAGTGAATTCTCCACCATTGTCTGATTGAAAAGTCTTGATCTTCTTTTCAGTGTGGTTCTCGATCAAGGCTTTGAATTCCTTGAACTTGTTGAACACTTCATCTTTATTGTTCATGAAGTAAATCCATGTCTTCCTAGAAAATTCATCAATAAAAGAAACATAGTACACATACCCGCTTAGTGAGCTTGATGACATTGGTCCACATACATCGGAGTGGATGATTTCCAAGATTCCTTTTGCTTTGCTCTCGCTACTTGGAAATGTCTTCTTTGTGTTCTTTCCTTTCGCACATCCTTTCCATACCCCTTCATGTTTTGCTTGTATTTCTGGAAGACCTTCAACAGCTTTGCTTGCAAGTGGTAGTTCTCTGTAATGCACATGTGCAAGCCTTCTATGCCAAATTTTATTTGGTTCTACTGTGTCATGAACAAAAGCTTGATCTAGTTGGCCCTTCAACTTGTATAGACCTCCTTCTTGTTCTCCAATCACTATTGCATCATCAAAAGTCTTTCCCTTTGGCCACATAAGAACTTGGCCATCTACAAAAGCAACCCTCATTCCTTTTGCATCCAATGCAGACATGGAGAGGAGGTTCTTCTTTAGTCCTGGAACAAATAATACATTCTTCATCTTTAAAGACTTTCCAGAATCTAGTTTATAGGAGGATTCACCGCTACCTTTTATTGGATACTGGTAATCATCCCCAAGTTTCACCTTGTGAGGTGACTCATGTTCAGATAGCTTCACAAATGATTCTTTGAATCCAGTCATGTGCTTGGAAGCACCACTGTCTATGAGCCAATCATTGCTTCCATGTGAAACAGTTCCTGTGAGAGTGGATATCAGTACATATTCTTCCTCACTTGAAGAATCATCACTTTCTTGTCTGATTCTCTTTGTATAAGGTTCATCATCCTCTGCAGCATGAGCATGATGTCTTATCTTGTTTCCCTTCTTCTTTAGGTTTCTTCTGTTAGGGTAGAATTTGGATATGTGGCCTTTCTCATCACATGTGTAACATCTAATAGTAGTCAGATATTTTCTAGAGTGTGAGATCTTACCTTTGGAGTGATGATGGCTCCTTCTAGTTTTCTTGGAGTGAACTGTGAGAGCTTGATCTTCACTTCCCATGTTCTCTTCTTGAGCTGCTATATGAGCTTCTTCTTTAGAGCATTCTTTCCACAGTCTGCTGAACTTGACTAACTTCTTTCTGGCACAGATCCCTTGAATGAAAGAGTCCCATGATCTAGGGAGACCATTCAAGTTGGTCATCACAATCTCTACATTTTCCACTTCTTCATCTATTGCTTCCAGTTGCTCCTTTATATGAGAAACCCTTGTAAAGTAAGACTGAATAGTCTCAGCATTCTGGATCTTCACATTCTTCAATTGGTTTCTTAGAGTCATCTTCTTGTTTATGTTCTTCCCTTCAAACAATTTGGTTAGGGCATCAAACATAGCTTTAGGTGTCTTAACGGAGGACACATGTGGTATGAGGTGATCCTTGATAGAATCAACAATGGTTCTCTTTTCCATAACCAACTTCTTCTTATGCAAGGCCTTATCCTCATCTCCCTCTGGAACTGGAACCTCCTCATTAATATAGGAGTCCAACTCATTTTCTTCCAGGACCAGGGAAATCCTATACTTCCAGGCTTGGAAGTTATCAGCTCCCTCAAGCTTTTCATCAAGCTTGGTATGATGAGACATCTTAAACTGAGAACCTCAAATGGAAATACAAAAGATTTAGATCTTACCAGGTCAAGATGTCGGATCTAGATTTGGAGCTAAAATCCTGCAAAGCTGGTTCAGTAGCAAATTAGGGTTTTTCTTTTCCGGAGTTCTGTCCAACCAAATGCTTTGAATTTGATCCATAACTTTTATTTTGGGGAGGAGATCAATCTAGGCCTGGGCTCACTGAAAAATTCCTCTTCTATGAAAAGCCCTAATTTCTGGTAGTAGTGTCGGGTCCAAAACTGAAAAACCTCAAAATTGGATTCTGCTTCGATAGAAAGATGCGCCCTAAGGAGGAGAGTTATTCCACCTTACTTTTGCTGAAAATCTATGGAGGAAGGTCCACAAACTAGGAAGCCCTAGTTCCCGCAGCTGCACAGTGTCTTCTTCTTAGGTTAGCTCTGATACCATGTTAGAATTTCATCATTAAGCTAGCATTATATTAGGATCTTTAACTAAGAGAATAACAAGCACATCAATCAAACATAAGAGACAATGAACACAGTGTTTATCCTCGGGGAAACCATAAATGGTGAAAACCCTGCAACTTCCTCAGAGATAGAATTAGCACCAAAAGTAGAACCCAAAACAGTAAGTGATCTCCCGACAGCAGTAACCTTCTTTCTATCTAGCCCCAGTGTCTTCTCCTTCCTCAACTATGCGCTACACTTGAGTGTGTATGAGTTATGTATGAGTTGTGTATGAGTTGTGTGATAAATAGAGAGTCCAGCTCTCTAATTATACTAATCCCGACATGACTAAAACCCTACTAGGGCCGACCTCACTAGAAGAGTCTAATAACCCTAGTGCCCCGAAACTGTGGGGGATTTAACCCTTAGACAATAGGAGGGTTACCCACAATGACTTGACATGACTTGTTTACATTATAGACTTTCCCGATAGGAACATCGGGGCATGACATAACTCAAGTACATCCCGAAATAAACATCGGGTTACAATATATAAGAAATACAAGTGAAATACATTCCGAAGTTACATATACATCAACAAATAGTGGTAGCCACAACCATTTTTAATATACATTTACCATTTTGATTTTGAGTGTATGTAGAAAGTAAACCCTTAGGGTTTACCCTACACAGACTTGCAGCCATTGCCTCAGCAATGTTTCTAGATGCACTGTATTTGTTCTTTGATGTGATCCAGGTGCCATCACTAATGGAATTACCCCAAACTCTTATAATTTTAACGATGGTTTAGGTAGAAAAGATGGCATCCATCCTGGATGGTCTTACGGCCAATTATGTGTAAGCGATGTTGATTAATATAAGTGATGACCCCGCCTTCAATTCCATGCAATTATGTCAAGAGTTTTGATTTATGTTTAAGCTCGTATACTGGTTGTTTTAAAAATTCAATGGATCCCATCTTTGATGGTCTTATGGGCAGGAACACAGTGGTTGGTTTAAATATTGTAATGATGTATATGCTTGTAATAACGCAGAGATGATTACATGTTGTATTAAGTGTTTATCCTTTGCATAAATAATGGTATCCATTAGATGGACTTACAGCCATTTCTTGACTTTACTTAACATTTGTTGATAAGTTAATGCGACCTATAGGGTCTGCGATTACTTGTGCAATAGATAAAATCTTTTTGTTTTAAGGCTCGGCTAACATCAACAATGGATTTAAGGCTGGTCCTTGTGGAAACAATTATTTAATTCATGATTGGGTTTTATGTGAAAAACACAGCTGTAATAGCTAGCGTACATGCTTGTGATTGTATTTTGGATTTGATTTAAATGTATCTATACTCTATTTACTTTGTGGATCTATGATTGGTTGTTAGTTTGTATATTGTAAAGGAATACTCGGAAATTATAACCGATTCCGATTTTAGTTTGTAGTTCCATAATGGATCAATTCATAAATTACTTATGTTTAAAAATCGTAGATGTTTAATTAGTTTGGATCCAGATATAACTATTTTCTAGGATCCATATATATATTACCCTAAATTCGTTGTGTAGGAGTTTAACATATAGTTTTCTTATGTTTATTAATTAAAATGAATAATTAATTTGGGACCATATAGATTGTTTATATATCACATTGTAATCGTAATGTAGGGTTTCTCTGTATGGATTGTTTGTAACATATCTATTATGTATATTAATAAAGTCTTATGATTGTATTCTAATGTAATTCAACATAGGTAAAGAACATGGTTATAATATGTATGTTTATATATATATGTATGTTTATATATATATATAT
>LPNX010423861.1:194963-214534 GCA_001517045.1 Pseudotsuga menziesii
TTACTCTATTTAAACATGAGGTAAATTGATTTATACTAACATGATTAGAGGATCTAGTTATTCTACCTACTATCAGTTTTGATTCATAGACTAAGAAATAAATATAGAAAGAGAGTGCAGAAATACATTAACTAAATATGTCGCATAGGAAAGAATTTGATATAGTTCGAAACATATCCATTAAGCACAGAATTCGATTTCCAGCATATAATCCGCAAAAGAAAATCCCAACTCAAGTTTGGATGCCTAATCTAAGAAACTTTCCTAGTAACCATTTAACATTTTATAATCGAAATAACTGAATAGAAACTTGATAAATAAACTATACTAATCGATGCACACTAGGTTTTAAATTAACCCGTTCAGATCTAAAATAAAACATTCTACTATAAATTTAAAACATAGATTAAGAACGTGGCACCACTGTTGGAAAAAAAAAGGTGGAAAATTTATTCCTCCCAACTAACTCCCAAAGCAGCCAAGTTACTTGCTCCAGAACCCCCGAGCTTGTTCGTTGAACCACAAGAGAAAAATCCTTCAATGTGTCATCTCTTGCATTCTCATATTTAATACTCATCCAATTCCAACCTCCTGCTACTTATGGACATACTAATATATAGTAGTTTTCCTAGGACTTGGTCATTTATGAGCCTCCTACTCTTTAGCACTCAATTAGGAGTTGTGACCTGATTTTTGGGGATGATGCCTCCTGCATCTTGAGTTCTCACTCAGTGGCTTTAGCCACTTGTATTTTCCTCTTTTGGGTCAACAAACACTCTTTAATAGTTATTTCCACTTATGTCCCCCTTCAGCTATTTTATTAAATAAAAAATGATTAATTACAAAATGTTTTATTTTTTACTTTATGTATAAAATAATAATAATAATAATTAAAGTATTTTTCAGCAGAATTAATAATAAACTATTAATTTTCGGTGCATTACATACACCTCCCCTTAGAGGATAACACCATCCTCAGTGTTATTATCTTTCTGCTTTATTCTTCCATTTCATCATCTTAGAATAAGACTGGATATGCCTCCTGCATATTACTTTCTAGTTCCCAAGTAACTTCCTCTGGACTAAGGTACTTCCATTGCACCTTGAATTTTTCGAGGGTACGGTTACAGAGTAAAAGTTATCTTCTGTCAAGAGTGTGCTTCGGTCCACCTGGAACTCTCCTTCGGGTTCCACGTGGATCACATTCCAATTGATCACATGAGAAACATCATGAACATATCTTTCTAAAATAGAAACGCTAAACACATTATGCACTTTAATATTGGGTGGTAGGGCTAACTGGTACACAACCAGCCCTACTTTAGCCAAAATTTCAAATGGACCGCAATACCTAGGTGCCAAATTTGAATACTTTCCCAATCTCAAGGAATTTTTCTTGGGATTTACCTTTATATACACATGTTCACCCACCTAGAACTCTCTAGGAGTTATTTTTAAATCAGCATAACTTGTCTGCCTGTCTTAGGCAACCTTTAACTTTTGTTGTACCTATTTCACAGTTAGCTCCATATCTTTTAATAAATCAGGTCCTAACATTAACCTATAAATTGGACTGCTCCATGAAATTGGAGTATTACATTTGCGTCCATATAAAATTTCAAAAGGACTCAATATACCTGCAGAAATATAAAAATTATTGTTTTAAGAAAATTCCACTAAGTGTAGGTAGTCTTTCCACCTACCTGGTTTGTCCATGACATACATCTTTAGAATTTCCTCTAGGACTTCGTTTACTCTTTCAGTCTTCCCATATGTTTGTGGATGATATGCAGTACAAAAATTCAACTGTGTTCCTAAACCTTTAAACAAAGCTTTCCATAAGTTACTTGTAAATTTTGTGTCTCTATCTGAGACTATTACTTTTGGTACACCATATAACCTAAATATCTCTTTCATGAAAATATATGCAATGTTAACAACTTTATAGGTAGATTTAACAGGAATAAAATGAGCAGCCTTACTTAATTTATCAACTATGACCATGATTGAATCATATTGTCGGGAATTATTCGATAGGTCTATTACAAAGTCCATACTAATTGTTTCCCACTTCCATTCCGGAATGGGTAGTAGCTACAACAGTCCCCCTGGATGTTGATTTTTTTCCTTAACTTGCTGACATTCTATGTAGTGAGCTAAGTACTCTGCCACTTATTTCTTCATGTTTGTCCAAAATAATTCTTTTCTGATCATGGCGATCATCTTCTGGTATCCAAGATGTCTAGAATACGGTCATTTATGTAGCTCATTCATGACTGTAAGTTTGATTTCTGCTATATTTGGTATGTACATCCTGTTTTTATGCAGCAACAACCCTTGTTTATTTAGGCTGAAATATGTTTTTACTTAATTCTGTTCATTTTTGGCAGACTTTTCTTTTATAATTTGATATTGTTTATCAGCATTTTCTGCACTCAGGATCTGATTTTCTAGATCAGATTCGTAGCTACTGCTTGCAAACAATAAATATGCATGACGACTTAAAGTGTCTGCAAATTTTTTTCCTTTCCTTTTATGTGTTTGATTTCGAAATCATATTCGATTAATAAGGACAACCATCTTTCCTATCTAGAATTTAAATTTTGTTGATCAAAGAAATATTTAAGACTTATGTTATCTGACATAAGCATAAATTTCCTTCCAATTAGGTAATGTCGCCACATTTTTAAGGCATGAATTATGGCAGCAAGTTCTAAATCTTGCGTAGCATAATTCTTTTCATGTCCCTTTAATTTTCTAGATTCATATGCCATGACATAATTTTCTTGTATTAAAACCTCACCTAATCCTTCCTTGCAAGCGTCGATACATACGACAAAGTCCTTGAAAGGATCATCAATATTTAGGATCGGGGCGGTAGTTAGTAGATGTTTTAGTTTATTAAAGCTTTCCATACATTTTTCAGTCCACTCAAACATTTTACACTTCTTCTATAATGAATTTATGGGGTAGGTAATTTTAGAAAAGCCTTCGATGAACTTCCAGTAGTATCCGGTAATCCCCATAAATGATCTTATGTCGGTTACCTTTTTAGGAATCGCCCATTCCGTGATGGCTTTGATTTTGTCAGGGTCGATAGAGATTCCATCCTTGGACACATTGTGTCCGAGGTATATAATCCTATCGTACATTTACTGAACTTCACATATATTTTTTGTTCTCTTCGTACTTACAAAATTATCCTCAAATGTTCTTTATGTTCTTGTTCGTTCTTCGAGTAGATTTTTATGTCATCTATGAAGACAACCACAAACTTATCTAGATAGTTACTTAGGATGTTGTTCATTAAATACATGAATGCAGCAGGTGCATTTTTCAACCGTTTTTCAACCCAAAAGGGATTATGACAAACTCATAGTGACCACAACGGATTCTAAATGCAGTTTTAAAGATGTCCTCATCTTGTATTCACACTTGATGATAACCAAACCTTAAGTCTATCTTCGAAAAGATAGTTTCTCTGTAGAATTGATCGAATAGATCCTCTATCTAGGGTAGTGGGTATCGATTTTTAATTGTCATTTTATTTAGTTTTCGATAGTCTATGCACAACCTTAAGGTTTCGTCCTTCTTTTTCACAAATAAGACCAGTGCTTCCCAAGGAGAAACACTAGGTAGAATATATATTTTATCAATCAATTCTTGTAGTTGAGATTTGAGCTCTGTAAGTTCTATTATGTTCATTCGCTAAGGAGCTTTCGATGCTGTTATCGCTCCGATAACACATCGATCGTGAAGTCAATGTCTCTTTTCGGAGGAAGTCCAGGGACTTCTTCCGAAAAAATGTCTTCAAAATCCTTCAATACTGGTATGTCTTCTAGTTTAAGTATATTATCATTATCATTATCATGCATTATATAGACAACATACACTTTACATCCTTTTCTTATTGATCTTTGCATTTTTAAAGCAAATATTTCTCTGATTGTAACCTTCCTAGGAATTCCTTTTACTTTTACAGTGTTTCCAGTATCGTCTGTACATGTAAAGGTTTTGTCAAAAGAGTCTAACATTAATTTGTGTTTTTTTATCCAATCCATTCCTATTAACAGATCATAGGAACCTAAATGATGAATATTCAAATCAACATGCATAATGAAATCATTCATTAACAATTCACAATTCTTAACAAAACTAGTAACTTTACATTTAGTACTAGTGGCTAATTGTACTAGCCATGACTTATCAAACTTTTCTTGTACTAATTTACATAATTCAACTATTCTAGGTGATATATAACTCATACTTACACTTGGATCAATCAAAATGGAAATAGGTTGATTGTATACCATACCTTCGATCTTGACCATGGAAGTCTGATGCTCTGCTTGCTGGTTTTCCAAAGCAGCGCAAATTCTGTGCATGCTCCTTGCCATGTCTCCAACTATAACTACTTCCTGAATGGAGTGAACATTAATTTTTTTCTTTCTTACTCCCAACATTTTAAGGGTTATTTTTGTGTAGTTTTTTTGTTAAAAAAAGTAGGAGGTTCTTTTACTGCAAAATTATGTGGTTTAAAACTTTTGTAGTTATTACCTTGATACCCCCTATGGTTATTCCCTTTGTTTTTGTGGAATTTATTATGTTTCTTTCTTGGATCAAAATTATTTTTCCTTTTATTCTTCCAAGTTGATATACTTTCCCTTTTATTTATTTTTGGTCGTAATAAAAGTTTTCATTTCTCATCGCTTCCTTTAGCATCTTCAGATTGTCATACTCAATCCTTTCTTTGAACATGATAGGAAAAAAAATGAGAAAACGTTTTATTTTAGGTTTTTCATCAATTATGTAAGGTACGTAACGAGGTGTTGAGGCATGGAAATTCGCAGGCGACAACGGTAATGGATTCTCCCCAATCAACGTTCCCAACTAGCCCGTTGACTGTTTGGTATAGGGAATCCGTCCGGTTTACGGTCCGTCTACCGTAGGTCAAGTAACAAAACAAAGAGTTTACCGGTTGCGGCCGGGTCCACCAAGTTTTTGTATTTTGACTTAGATTATGAAATGCAAGTTCCTAATTAATATGCAGGGTGATAAGATGTGAGGAGTAGTCACAATGTGATGCGCAGGTTCTTACCTTGCGTCTTAGACTCACTAGCATTTGAACCACATACAATAAGAAAATAAACTAACTACCTAAACTATCCCTAGGGAGCAAAATTATCATTTATTGGTGAGTAATACATTTTGCACATGCATTATGAAAAGTTATAGATAGCTGATACTTCTTTCAAAACACATGAACAATTACAGATATTTAACAACCAGATAGCCAATCGTTTTATGAACAACACTTATTACTCACAGTGGAAAACATCACAAAAATATACTGAAGAACATTCAACAAGAACATAGGTTCAGGAAATCAAACACTCTCATAGTTAATGAAACACAGCTGAAAATGAAATAGTTCCCCTTCAACATTGTTCATTTAATTACGTTGATACATTCCACATTTCGCTTTCTTCGGCAGGCAAAAATTATAGTTTCTGATTGTAAAACGAAGTAGTTCCTCTTACAAGCCAAAAAGGGTTTACAAATTTTCGAGGGAAAAAAGCCCCTTCTAAGTCCTTCTTTCAAATATTTAAACTACCACTACAGACCGCTTGGGCTGCTTCCCAAACGTCTGACTCTTCAGTTCCTCAACGCTTCATATTCCCCTATGTTGTATGTTATGTGTCCATGAGCTATTTCGTAACTGATAGCTCTTTTGGGCCGTTTCCCTCATTGCCTTCTGACCACAGTTCGACCTAAGCTACAATGTCCAGCAACACCTTCGTATCTTGGTAGTCTGACCAATCTCTCGAGTCCACCTGCAAATAAACCAAAATGCATCATTCATAGGATTGGCATTTTAAACGTTAAAATTGAACAGCTAATCCACAAGAAAAACGACCCCGTGCACCAGCGTCATTCTACAAGTGCCGACCATACTACTTGGTCTTCCTACAGCCTTGTGATAGCAATACCAACGGCGGAAGAAGGGAGGAAACCAGCATCAGAAGCCAAACGGCTTTTTTCGGCCACAACGGCGGAAAAGTAAAGGCTCCAGGCACGCGATGGGAGGGCGGGAAACTTTAAAAATCGGAAGTCAGATGGTTTAGACATCGGAAGCGGAAGGAATTTCCTGGCCGCAATGGCGAAAAGGTAAAAACTGCGGGCAAGCGACGGTGGGAAAAAACTCAATCATAGATCGGATGGCTTCACCCTTCGGAAGCTAAAGGACTTTGAGAGCTGCAACGGCGAAAGGGACAAGAGCTAGAGACATCCGAAACGCGGGTGGGAACAGCTTGAGCGGACGTTGGAAGACATTACATCGGAAGTCAAAAGACTTTCCCAGCCGCAACGACGGAAAGGAAAACAAGAAACAACACGCATCAGCAGTCATGACGATTCGGACTTTGGGTGCTAAACTGCTTCGGGAGCCACAACGGCGGAAGGGAAAAGGACAAAAACAATCGATTTATCATGGTGTGACGCCCGATTTAACAGAAAACGTAGGTGTTTGAAAGCTTTTAAAAGAAAATCAGCAGAGGTTAAAAAACCAATTCTACTTCCGAACCGTGGACTCGAAAAATAAAAGATCCGACATCATCAGCTAGTGAACCAAACACCCATCTACGATCAATCACAAAATCCAAATGCATGCAATCCTTAAAAACAGCTGAAAATCAGTCTGCAAAATTATTCAAAATTAAAACTGGCCAAAACTTCAAAGGATCCAACGATTAAACAATGCGAAATCATGAGGAGGGGCCCGAAATTTAAGAAATTTGGGGAAAAACAGTTGCAGCTGCAACAATTGGCGATTACCTGGTGAACCTAGATCTCTGGGTGATTAATCTTTGAGTAACAGACTGTTTAACAACAAGTGCATCTCATTGAATTCTTCCAGCTACCTGGATTTCTCGAATGCCAGAAGTGTGTACCTTCAACCATTGATAATAGTCCAATAAGGGAGAGTAGAAACCAAGATTTTCAAGTCCAGATAACTCTGTTGAGGCTGAAAGATGAGTTTCATTATTATTCTTGTCTTCAGGTAACTGACAACTTGGACACCACAATATTGTAGCGGATGGTAAACAGAGATATTCATTTGTTCCGCATTCCCATGCCATTTTAGCACTTTTGTGCTTTTGGGACCTTTGTCATTTTTCATATGAGTCCTCCTGTATGCCTTTCTTACTGAATTTTAATTCAAGATCCTCTATCCCATAGTGTCCTTTTGTGTGAGTGGTGTACTTCATGTTCAGCTCACAGACGGAGGGGATTTGTCAGCCATTTAGTACTTATGATTCAGCATTTGCTTTGATGTATGATGCTTTCATAGGAGTTTTCTTTTGATCCTTATTTTCCTTTTGGCATTCATTTATTGGCATGGGATCATTTGTATTTAATATACTGTTCACCTTGCTCCTTTCCATGGGTCCTCTGCCGTCGCTCCTTAGAACAGTTTAAGTGTGACGTGGATGGAGCCTCAACATAGTATTCCAGACTCTTCAAATCCGGTTTATTTCACAGGGGTTAAGCAGGACTTCAATGCACACAGAATTATTCGAGAAAACAACTAAACTGGAAGAAATTCTTTTATACAAAACACACAGTCTGAAACCCAAAATTGTTTATCATTCCCAAACATTTTAATGTTCTCCATGCAACCGCGGGTTCATTCTCTTTATTAGAATCAAGAAAACAAACTAAAACAAACTGTAAAACATGACTCAAAAGACAGCCAAACAGATTATTTATATACAAGACAGAAGAAATCAACAAACTTAGGAAAAATAAGGTTTGAGAACCAAACCATTTACTGGTAGGTTCTCCTCCCACCCCTGCAGATCTTGCAACTTGTAAGTAGAAAGACCAAGATTGGCTACAATCTGAAAAGGGCCTACCCACAACTGCTGGAATTTGGTATGCTTTCCTTTCTCATCATGGGGGTGGTCCCATTTGAGGACTAAGTCTCCTACTTCAAAGTCTTTTGTCCCAGCTTTATGCTTGTCAAACCATCTCTTAACTGACTCTTGTTGTTTCTTAAAGCGTTCTTTGGCTTTAGATCTAGCTTCTTCTGCTTTCAGGAGATTGTATATTCTTATTTGCAAAACTTCATCATCCGACCCCCTAGACTCTTGTGCTAGTATGGAAGATGGTAACATGATATTGGGAGGCAGGATGGCTTCCTTACCATAGACAAGGGTATATGGAGACACTCCAATTGCAGACTTGGGTGTGACTCTATCGGACCAAAGGGCATTTGGTAATGATGAGTGCCAACTCCTCTGGTTTTCTACTACTGTCTTCTTTAAAATTCTAATAAGATTTTTGTTGGAGGATTCAGCCAGGCCATTTCCTTGTGGATAGTAATTAGCAAAATAATGCAATTTTATTCCTTTATCATGAGCAAATGCAGTCAATTTAATTGATGAAAAGTATTTAGCATTATCAAAGACTAACGAAACTGGAACTCCAAACCTGGTCATGATATGATCTTGTAGGAAGCCGATGACTTCGTCTTCATTTATCTTGCGCAGTGGGATAGCTTTGACCCAGCGAGTGAAATAATCAGTGGCGGTTAGAATGTACTTGTGCTGTAGAGAGGAATTCGGCTTTATTTCTCCAATTATATCCATCCCCCATTGCTCGAATGGTTCTGTGATCATCATAGGCTTTAAGGGTGCTGCTGCTTTAGGTTGCCTCCCACCAAACCTTTGGCAAATATCACATTTCCTGACATGTGCGTGTGCGTCTTTGAAAAGCATAGGCCAATAGTAACCGGCCCTTAGGATCTTGTGGGCTGTAGTGTCTCATGAATAATGTCCCCTATCAGGACTATCATGCAACTCTGTCATTACTTTCTTCACATCTTCCTTTTCTAGGCATCTGAGAAGAACCCCGTCATAATTTTTTCTAAATAATATTCCTTCCACAATTTGATAAGATGCAGATTTAAGATGTAGCGCTCTTCTTTGCTTGGAATTCCAATGTTCAGGTAACAGCCCTACCTGTAGGTAATGTACAAGGTCTCTATACCAAGATTCGGGGGTTGTAAACAAAGGACATACATCCATTACATGTAATTCGGCCTCATCCTCCCAGGCTTGTTCGTCATCGTTCCCACTTTTAGTCATCAATTTGCACAACCCTTGACCTTTAACTATAGAGGTTGGCTTGAATTCAAGGTCGTATTCTTGAAGAGATGTTACCCAATTGCCCCTTCTTTCTCCTAACTCTTTCTGTATGAGAAGGGATCTTACAGTCGGGTAGGGGACTATTACCTTTGTTCGATTCTTTAATATATATGGCCTGAATTGCTTTACTGCCTTAAAGACTACATAAGCCTGCTTATCAATGGCTGGGTAGTTCAATTCAGCCCCTTGTAGACCAGTACTCATAAAGGAGATTGGGAATTCATCCCCCCCTTCTTCCTTTTGGGTGAGCACGGCTGCCAGTGAATCATCGGATGCAAATGTATACAGAATAAAGTCTTTATCAAAATTTGGGCTCTTCAGGGAAGGTGCATGTGCGATAGCATTCTTGATTTTGTTGAAAGCATTCTTTTCAATCTCGGTCCATTTGAATTTTGCATTTTGCTTCACCATCTGCTGCAGCGGTTTGACATTCTGGGTGAAATTAGGCACAAATCTTCATACGAAATTTATGGTTCCCATGAACTATTGCATCCCTTTTTTATTGTGTGGCAAGGGGATTTGTTCAATAGCCTTAATTCTTTCTGGGTCAATGGATATCCCTTGCTTTGACACTATGTGACCCAGTAACTTGCCTTCTGTGATAGCGAACACACATTTCTTAGGATTGAGTGAGATGTCATACTTCCGACAGCGTTCAAAAATCTGCCTCAAGTGAAATGTGTGCTCTCCTCTTTTTTTCGAGAATATCGTAATATCGTCAAGGTACACTACTACGCTGCGGCCGATCAATCCACGGAAAGCTATGTCCATAGCTCTCTAAAATGTTGCTCCCGCATTTATAAGCCCAAAAGGCATCCTTTTGTAGGCAAAGGTTCCCCATTTGGTCCTGAACGTCGTCTTCAACCTGTCCTCCTCGGCTACTAATACTTGATTGTAGCCAGAGAAACTGTCCAATAATGAAAACAGTTCAGAACCTGAGACCATTTGGAGCAATTGCTCCATGGGTGGCACCGGGTAATTATCTTTATTAGAAGCTCGGTTCAGATTTCTGAAATCAACGCATAATCTGATCTCTCCAAATTTTTTTCTAACTGGTACCAGATTTGATACCCACTCAGAGTGTCTGACTTTAAAAATGATTCTAGTGTCCAATAATTTCTTTACTTCACTCTGAATCAGTGGTTCCAGCTTCGGGTGCATTTTTATCAAAGGTTGCTGATAGGGCTTGATGCCGGTTCTAATGGGGATGACATGCTTGATGATGTTGGTGTCATATGTTTTCAAATCTTTGTACGTCCATGCGAAAACATCTTTATATTGTTTAAATAGACCGATGAATTTGTCTCTTTCTGCTGGTGAACAACACTTGCCGAGATTCACAAATTTTTGATTCGTCTCAGTCCCTAAATTTATCAACTCGAACTGTAGAGATGAGCTATGGGTCTTCACGTTGGCTGGTCTTCTGAACCTTTCATTTAAATCGAACATTTTTTCTAACGTTCCGACACCTTTAGGAATGAAATTGTAATATTTCATCTCGGCTTGATGATCTTCATCATCTATGATCGCTCCTTTAAACACCTCGTCATTTGTCAAACATTCTACGATTTGCTGATCATCGTCGAACACCCGCAAGTTGGTGATCATATCTGGTACTGAGGGTCTGAAAAGCAGTTCGACAGAACACCGATTATTAGTGGGTACGAGTCTAGCGGCGGATGTGGCTAACAGATCAGTAGCTGCGTTTTTAATTCTTGGAATTGAAATAATGTTGAATGCATTAAAATATTTAAGTAAATCCCATACCTCATTCTGGTAAGCCTTTAAGTGAGGGGAAACACAATGTATCCGATTCCGGATTTGTTTCACAATAATTTCAGAATCTCCAAAAACTTTTAAATTACTTACCTTTAATTCAATTGCCTTCTTTAGTCCCTGCACCAGTGCTTCGTACTTAGCTGTATTATTAGTACACTCAAACTCTAATCTACACAAAAGGAAATGTTTATTCTTTCGTGGGTTGATCAGGACACAGCCAGCCCCTGACCCTTCTAATGTTTTAGAGCCATCAAAAAACAAAATTCAAAAATCACTAACTACTGAAGGTAAATCTACTCCTACTGCTAAGATTAATATATTACAGTCGATCTCATCAGCCTGTGAGAATCGAAGGAGATCAGGATGGGTGTCAGATGTGTTGCTGGCCTCTTCCACTTGATAATTCCCTGGTTCCAACTCAATAAAATAGTTTCCCAGTACAAAATCCACTGGTACATTCTTCTCCTCTAGCTGAGTAACATTGTACTTCATGTGAGGCTCTCTTAGAATCTTAATCTGGTTTGGACTCCCTTTGTATGGCAACCAAAGATGGGACCAATCTGAGGTGAAATATCCATTTAATTTGGCCGACCAATCTCTGCTCTGGACAAGACCATAAGCGTATGGTATATCAGCCACCACGATGTTAATAACTTGGCAAACTTTGTCATTGGATACCAGATGGAATAGGACATCTTCCAGCTCACCAATTACCTTAACATCTGTCCTATCCAACTGAACCACCCTCCACGTGGATGGCTTAGGCTGCCCATTTATCTTCTTACATACTGATATGGGCATGACATTAACTGATGCCCCTGAGTCTACCAGACAATTGTGCACGTTATGATTAAAAATTTCGAAGGTGAGGAGGAACGGTGGATTTTTGCTTTTAGACTTACCTCCAACGCTGGTTTCTCCAATTTCTTCTTCTTCCTGAGGTTGATTATCCATAGGCAGCTTCTCATCTGATCCTTCAAGTGCTTTCAACAGTCTCTCTTTTTGCTGTGGCACTTTACACATTTCGAATAGTGGCACATTTGCTTTTACCTTTTTTAAATCCTCCACTATGTCATAATCCATCGGCTGCTCAATTGGATGGGGTTTATCAGCATTTTCTTCTCTTGGCTTGGCCCGTGCCTCATTCTGCCTAGGATCTTGGCTGGTAATGGTGAATTATGGAATCTTATCAGCCAAGGATTTATTTTGAAATTTCTTCTTAACATTTCTCTGCAGCCTCTTAATCTTTGGGAGTATAAGACTGTCTTCCTTGACCGTCCCTTGGCTCCTTGTGGCTACGTTGGTTTCCATAACGTCCTTGTACCCCTGAGTCTTTTCCTCTTCAGCATCAAATAACGAGACAGAATTCCATAAAGCCATGGTTTCTTCTTCCTGTTCTTTCGCAGAAGTAGAAGAAGAATTCTCTTTTCTTTCTTCATCTTCTTCTTCTGTTAATCTAGAATCCAACATCTGATTCATGACCAATGTCATTGAATTTATCCATTGCGGACAATTCTTTTTAGAGTGGGGTTGTTGGTGGAAAGTGCAAAAATTCTCCATCCCTATCTCTGTTAAATTCATGGATGTTGTAGTGTGCAGAGGAGGTTGAGACTGATTGTTGTCCTCTCTTTTCTTATAATATGGCTTTTAAAACTTTGGTGCTTCCTTCTCTTTCTCCAAGTCTATGATTTTGTTGGAAAGCTTCTGCATCATTTTGGCCATATTTTCAAGATCTGGTGATTTCTCTTCTTTAGGCTTAGTAAACAATAAGGCTTTTCTGCCTGCACCTTTTTTCTCCTGACTGCTCTGGATAGTCTTCAATACTCTCTCTTTCAGCTTCCACTACTTTAGCTTCTTCATAAGTTTCCGTCAAAGTAGGCTTGGCCCTACCTTTGGCAAACATGGCCAAATCAGGGCCTAAAGCTGAAGTATAATATTCAATCAGAACTTTGTCTGAAGGTCTATCTATTTCAGAGAAATTCTTGAGATAGGCTGTAAACCTTTGTGTGAAACTGTGCACCTTTTCTTTTCTTTCTTTCTTCAAGGCGCACAACCCTTTCATGAGGGCTGCAAGAGTTTTCTGAGTTGCATACTTACTTCTGAAAATTCTTTCGAAGGTATCCCAATCAGGGATAGAGTTAGCAGGCAACCCAAAGTACCATGATGCCGCAACTCCTTTAAGGGTATGTGGAAACAGTCTGCAGACTACATCTTCATGCTCTCCAGCCCTCAATCCTTCAATTGCCAAGTAGAAACTTTGCAGATGATCATCTACTAGTATTTTCTCATTTGGGTCGAACTTGGGCAACATCTTGTCAAAGGCTTGGGGTAGGTTGTGTAATGGAGGTGTCAGGTTTAATGGTGATCTGGCTCTCCATGCAGGTGGTGGATTTGGTGGGTTAGGTGGTTGGTTTGCGTTTACACCAGCCATGAATCTGGGTGGAGAGTGAGGAGGTGAACCAACGGGAGTGTGAGCAGGGGAACTGTGAGGGATTCCTGGGCCTTCTTGATTCAAAGGTAGCACAACTTCCTGTAAGGCTGTCTCTACAAGTTCTTCCCAGTCTCCAACCAACACTGAGCCTTCCGTTTCAGGACGATCTTTCTTTTTATACTCTGTTCTGGGTAGTTCAAGGATGATTGGCAATCCTCCAATCTTCTTTACATATGCCCTGGTGTGTCTTCTCAGATCATTAACAATTTCGTTGCCAATAGAATATAGATGTTCTCTTTCTTCCGGAATTGGATTATGGAACCCACTGCTTTCAGAACTGTTACCGGTGGAGTATTCTCGGGAAAATAGGTTTCCTTGGCCAGCCATACACTGGTGGCCCTCCTTCTAGCGCCAAAACTGTTGAGGCCTGGAAATTCACAGGCGAAAACGGTAAGGGATTCTCCCCAATCAACGTTCCCAACTAGCCCGTTGACTGTTTGGTATAGGGAATCCGTCCGGTTTACGGTCCGGCTACCGTAGGTCAAGTAACAAAACAAAGAGTTTACCGGTTGCGGCCCAGTCCACTGAGTTTTTGTAATTTGACTTAGATTATGAAATGCAAGTGCCTAATTAATATGCAGGGTGATAAGATGCAAGGAGCAGTCACAATGTGATGCGCAGGTTTTTACCTTGCGTCTTAGACTCACTAGCATCTAAACCACATACAATAAGAAAATAAACTAACTACCTAAACTATCCCTAGGGAGCAGAATTATCATTTATTGGTGAGTAATACATTTTGCACATGCATTATGAAAAGTTATAGATAGCTGATACCTCTTTCAAAACACATGAACAATTACAGATATTTAACAACCAGATAGCCAATCGTTTTATGAACAACACTTATTACTCACAGTGGAAAACATCACAAAAATATACTGAAGAACATTCAAAAAGAACATAGGTTCAGGAAATCAAACACTCTCACAGTTAATGAAGCATAGCTGAAAACGAAATAGTTCCCCTTCAACATTGTTCATTTAATTACGTTGATACATTCCACATTTCGCTTTCTCCAGCAGGCAAAAATTACAGTTTCTGATTGTAAAACGAAGTAGTTCCTCTTACAAGCCAAAAAGGGTTTACAAATTTTTGAGGGAAAAAAGCCCCTTCTAAGTCCTTCTTTCAAATATTTAAACTACCACTACAGACCGCTTGGGCTGCTTCCCAAACATCTGACTCTTCAGCTCCTCAACGCTTCATATTCTCCTATGTTGTCTATTATGCGTCCATGAGCTATTTCGTAACTGATAGCTCTTTTGGGCCGTTGCCCTCGTTGCCTTCTGACCACAGTTCGACTTGAGCTACAATGTCTAGCAACACCTTCGTATCTTGGTAGTCTGACCAATCTCTTGAGTCCACCTGCAAATAAACCAAAATGCATCATTCATAGGATTTGCGTTTTAAATGTTAAAATTGAATAGCTAATCCACAAGAAAAATGACCTGGTGCACCACCGTCATTCTACAAGTGCCGACCATACTACCTGGTCTTCCTACAGCCTTGTGATAGCAATACCAACGGTAGAAGAAGGGAGGAAACCAGCATCGGAAGCCAAACGGCTTTTTCCGGCCGCAACGACGGAAAATTAAAGGCTCCAGGCATGCGACGGGAGGGCGGGAAACTTTAAAAATTGGAAGTCAGATGGTTTAGACATCGAAAGCAGAAGGACTTTCTCGGCCGCAACGGTGGAAAGGTAAAAACTGCGGGCAAGCGACGATGGGAGGAAACTCAATCGGAGATCGGATGGTTTCACCCTTCGGCAGCTAAAGGACTTTGAGAGCCGCAACGGCAGAAGGGACAAGAGCTAGAGACATCCGAAACGCGGGCAGGAACAGCTTGAGCGGACATCGAAAGACATTACATCAGAAGTCAAAAGACTTTCCCAGCCACAACGGCGGAAATGAAAACAAGAAACAACACGCATCGACAGTCGGGACGATTTGGACTTCGGGTGCTAAACTGCTTCGGGAGCCGCAACGGCGCAAGGGAAAAGGACAAAAACAGCCGATTTATCATGGTGTGACACCCGATTTAACAGAAAACTTAGGTGTTTGAAAGCTTTTAAAAGAAAATCAGCAGAGGTTAAAAAACCAATTCTACTTCCGAACCATGGACTCGAAAAATAAAAGATCCGACATCATCAGCTAGTGAACCAAACACCCATCTGCGATCAATCACAAAATCCAAATGCATGCAATCCTTAAAAATAGCTGAAAATCAGTCTGCAAAATCATTCAAAATTAAAACCGGCCAAAACTTCAAAGGATCCAACGATTAAACAATGCGAAATCATGAGGAGGGGCCCAAAATTTAAGAAATTTGGGGAAAAACAGTTGCAGCTGCAACATGAGGTAGGCTCAAAAACTTACTGCAGAGCTCTTTCATGGTCATAGCTCCTAGCCTTAACTCATAAAATTCCTTGGCCTTCTCTTCGTAGTACTGTTGCCCTTCTCTTCATAGTACTATTTCGATAAGTATTTTCTTTTAAAATGCTTTTAAAAAGTTTTTCAAGTTACATAACTTTCCTTTATTCCCTTGAATTTCTTTATATCCTGCCACCATATACCTGTTTTTCCAGTCATATTATAGACGGCCATTTTAGCCTTTAGTTCATCAAAATAATTGTATATTTGAAAATACTTCTTCATCCCTGACAACCAAGCTTCCGCTTCTTCGCCTTTCTCAATTTCCCCATTAAACATTGATGGTTTAATATTTTTAAACTCCCCATAGATTTCCACATAGGGTCTGTATTTATTTTTCTTTTTATTATCATCACTACTTTCACTTGAGTCTTGTTGTTTTCCTGAGTGATGTTTGGCTAATTCTTCACTAGAAGTTTCAGGTTTATGACTAGAAAATTCCAGCTTCCTTCCCTTATGTTTGTAAGGTGTAGTTTTGGGTAGGTCATGTTCAGATTCCTTATTCTTTTCTTTTTCGTCGTTATGTATTTTAGCTAATAGAATAGTATTTAATTCTTCTTGATCTTTTAGGATTTGTTCATTATCGTCTTTAACCTTTCTTATCTCTGATCTAAGTTCTTTCACAATTATTCGCAGTTCAGATTTATTATCTTGATTGTCGTTCAAGTCTACCCAAATATCCCCATCCCTTAAATTACCCTCTTCATCATTTAAAGGATTCTCTGGGTGAAGTTCTTCTTCTGGATACATCTCTACATCTTCCATGTTTTCCTGCAAAATACAGTTATCCTTCTCTTTTTGTTTTGTAAGAGAATTTAAACAAAAAAATAAAGTAAATTAGTTTTTCTAGTTTCTTTATCAATTTAAGTGTTGATCCGATTCAGGCTTAGTGTTGTAACCGTGCTCTGATACCATTATGTAACACACCTCAAAATCGTAAAATAAAAAAAATTACATGCATAGTTTTTACCGTAATTTACTACCAGATTACTCATGTTTTAACTTCTGCAAGTTACTTATATATTTATCCTATTTTTTATGACATATTATGTTGGTTGAAGCAATGGCTAGCTCCGTTCGAAACATTCAGTCATGCCTATATAGGTGATGTTCTTCGTTTACTTGCTTTTATTTCGATTAATTTTACAGGGGCTTTACTTGTCCTAAGGCTTGGGAGACTACCCATAGTCTTGACCCTAGCCCTTATGTAATAAGTTGGTTAAGTGTAACTCAAAGGCCTTATGCCTTGGCATAGCCTAAGCTATGATGTGTTGTGACCCTCCCCTTAAGTGTAAAGGCTTGGGGTTTGTAAAGGCATATGGTACTAACCATATGGTAGACCTTTGTTATAATAATACAAGTTTAAAGGTTTATGAATACAATGTTATGTTTAGCATTATAAATGTTTTCTTTAAGGCATGCCCTACCCATGGTTCACGATGTTATGGTTCTTGGCATGATCGATTTGCACCATGGTTCACAATATGTTATGAGGTTTGAAAGTTGGAGTTATATTGCATGGTTTGAACTTGTACTTGAAATGATTAAGGCCCGTGATTTTCTGGTTGTGAGTTATTTATTATGTCCTTTGGTTGATTTGGTGATAAAGGCATATCCTGACTGTGAGTTGACAACACATCCATGCCTTCCATGCAGCTTCTTGGCTTTATCTCCACCGTCCATCTGTCCAGTTTCACTGCTAGGGTTTAGGTAGAGGTTTAATGCGAGGGGGAACTTGTCTAAACCCTTCATTTGTTCTGTTTATCCTGCGGTGGAAAGAGATATTCGAGCTCTGCTCTGTTCATGGTGGAAACTTTATTGGTTGTTTGGTTTTGGTCAATTCAACGACAGCCGAAGCTATGCTCTGTAATCGAGGTTATGGTGTAAGGGTTTCTGGTTTAACACTTTTTAACGGCATGGTGTTTTAACTCTTCTGAGGTGTTCTTGTTCTCCCAAGTTTTCTCCGACGATCGGCATTGCAATGTGAACGCCTCAATGAAGCCTATCAATACTTTGACCATGCAATTGATGTTAACAGGTGAGAATAAACTCTGTACCCTTTCTTTGTATTTTTACTTGGGAGATAGCCAATGTTTATGAAGTTTTACTAATATGCTAGTTATGGTTGCAGGTAGGAGGGATAAGGGTACTCCTAAGGAGTTGACCCCTAGCCTTCTCTACAAAACGCCCAAGGTGGGTTAAAAATCATTACCGTTGTTTTTCTTTTAATTTTAAAAAATGATTAACACATTTCTCTGACCGTAATATTGCAATTGTTGTAGGTTGAGGGTGTTGGAGAGGGAGACGACGGGGTCACCTCCTCCCAATCCTGCGTTTTTAAACTCCTAGGTAAAGTTCCTTTTCAAAACCCATTATTAAAAATTCTTGATAATGTTATGGTTTCGAAATATGCATATTGACTAAGCCATAATAGTTGGTTGTAGGTAACGCTGAGTATGAACGTGGGCCGAGAGTGGTATCCATGTCATTTTTAATATAAGTTTCCCATTTAGATTTCGAGTGTTTGTAGAAAGTAAACACTTTGGGTTTACCCTGCACAGACTTGCAACCATTTCCTCAGCAATGTTTCTAGATGCACTATATTTATTCTTTGATGTGATTCGGGTGCCATCACTGATGGACTTACCCCAAACTCTTATAATTTTAACGATGGTTTAGGTAGAAAATATGGAAGCCATCCTGGATGGTCTTACGACCACTTCTATGTAAGCAGTGTTGATTAATATAAGTGATGACCTTGCCTTCGGGTCTGTGTGATATTGTTAAGATTCTTGCTTTATGTTTAAGCTGGTATACTGGTTGGTTTTAAAATTCAATGACTGCCATCTTCAATGGTCTTATGACCATGAACACAGTGGTTGGTTTAAATATTGTAATGTTGTCTATGCTTATAATAACGCGGAGATGATTATATGTTGTATTAAGTGTTTAGACTTTGCATAGATAATGGTATCAATTATATGGACTTATGAACATTTCTGGACTTTACTTAACATTTGCTGATAAGTTAATGCGACCCGTAGGGTCCGTGATTACTTGTGCAGTAGATAAAATCTTTTTGTTTTAAGGCTTAACTACCATCAACAATGGCTTTAAGTCCAGTCCTTGGGGAAATGAAGATTTAATTTGTGATTGGGTTTTGATGTGTAAAACGTAGCTGTAACAGCTAGCGTACATGCTTGTGATTGTATTTTGGATTTGATTTAAATGTATCTATACTCTATTTAATTCATGGATCTACGACTGTTTGTTAGTTTGTATACTGTAAAGGAATACTCGACATTTGTAACTGATTTTTATTTTAGTTTGTGGATCTGTAAGGGATCAGTTCATAAATTACTTATTTTTAAAAATAGTAGATGTTTAATTACTTTGGATCCGGATATAAATCTTTTCTAGGATCCATATATATATTACCCTAAATTCGTTCTGTATGAGTTTAACATATAATTTTCTTATGTTTATTATTTAAAATGAATAATTAATTTGGGTCCATATAGATTGTTTATATATCTCATTGTAATCGTAATGTAGAGTTTCTCTGTACGGATTTTTTGTAACAAATCTACTCTATATATTAATAAAGTCTTATGATTGTATTCTAATTTAATACTACATATGTAAAGAACTCTGTTATAATCT
>LPNX010423861.1:214745-233862 GCA_001517045.1 Pseudotsuga menziesii
AGGATCTGTTTATTCTACCTGCTATCAGTTTTGATTCACAAGCTAAGAAATAAACATAGGAAGAGAGTGCATAAATACATTAACTAAATATGTTGCATAGGAAATATTTTGATATAGTTCGAAACATATCCATAAAGCACAGAATTCGATTTCTAGCATATAATCCGTAAAATAAAATCCTAACTTAGGATTGGATGCCTGATCGAGCTAAGAAACTTTCCTAGTAACCATTTAACATTTTATAATTGACATAACTGAATAGAAACTTGATAAATAAACTAGACTAATCAATGCATACTAGGTATTAAATTTACCAGTTTATATCTAGAATAAAACATTCTACTATAAATTTAAAACATAGATTAAGAACATGGCACCATTGCCAGGAAAACAAAAGTGGAAAAGTTGTTCCTCCCAGCCAACTCCCAGAGCAACCATGTTACTTGCTTTAGCAACCCTGAGCCTTTTCGCCGAACCACAAGAGCAAAATCCTTCAATGCACCATCTCTTGCATTCTCATATTTAATTCCCATCCAATGCTAGCCTCCTGTTGTTCATGGACATACTAATATATAGTATTTTTCCTAAGACTTGATCATTAATGAGTCTCCTTCTCTTTAGTACTCAACTAGGAGTTGTGACCTGATTTTTGGGGATGATGCCTCCTGGATCTTCAGTTCCCACTCAGTGGCTTTAGCCACTTGTCTTTTCCTTTTGTTGGCCAGCAAACACTCTTTAACAACTATTTTCACTTCTGCCCCACTTCAACATATTTTATTAAATAAAAAATAATTAATTACAAAATGTTTTATTTTTTACTTTATGTCAAAAATAATAAAAATAATAATTAAAGTATTTTTCAGCAAAATTAATAATAAATTATTAATTTCCAATGCATTACAAGCTCCAAGAAAGCCTCATAAATAACATGCAAATACAACAAAGATTGAAAAATAGTACAGTCAAAACAAAGCATGATAAATAATGTAGGCATGGCGAAGCTTGTGTAGAAAATTGCTACAGTTTATAGGTTGAGAGGTGGATGCAATTTTAGAGAAAGACTTTTAGAAAACTACATGAGGAAGGATGAGAAGACAAGTTCAAGAAAAGGAAGCACACTTAAAGAGAAGCCAATTTTATTAAGTGTGGAAATTGAGGGTGGAGCACACATAATGGCATGAGATTAAGAAAAGGAAGCACACTTAAAGAGAAGCCAATTTTATTAAGTGTGGAAATTGAGGGTGGAGCACACATAATGGCATGAGAGTAAGGGCACGTATTGTTGTGGAATGAAGTTAGAGTGAAAACAGAGAGAGCACATAAGAAGTTGAATAATTAGGTGCATAGAATTAGAAGCTGTGAAAGCAATTGAAATAGTCAACACAACAACCAAAGAGTTAGCCATTTTGAAGAATCATTGAGATAAATAACTAAGAGAATGAGTAGAGTGGGGAAGTTATTCATTGATGGTAGAGTTGAGTAATAGTTAAGTGGAATTCTAGAGTGAGTGGATAGAGAGCCAACCAAGAGTCAAGAAAAGAGGAGAGCTCCAAGAGTATGTAAAATGTTCATTTCAAGAATATATATTAATGATAATGATAATACATTTTCCCTAATTTATGTGTTTAGTTCTCAATGTATGCTAATGCAATTGTTAGCAGTTAGTGATGACATTCTTGGTACGTGTGTTTGATTCTCAATGCATTTTTATGCATTGTTTTAACAAGAACCACCTAATTTTGGGCTCAAGTGGGATCAAATCCCCTAGAACATGTTTATTTGGGGATTCATAGGTAGAGTTCATACAAAAATGCACTAAGAATTGAAAACGAGCTTGTCATTGTTGATTCCCACCAAAATAATGATAGACCACAAACCAGCAAGTTATGATAACGGGACTAAATATTAATAGTTAGTATCTTTATATGTGGGACTTTATTTGTATAGGTCATTACTAATAGGAATCTTGAGAATTAGGAGCACGACAACCTGAATACTTTAATATTGTAGAACTACTACATCAATTTTCTTTAGTAAATAAATCTCAAGGGGAGTATATTTCCAAAAATAAGATGTCCATCCACAATTAACATTTTTGGTGCTTTTACACTTATTGATTTAAGACTATAGATTGGTATTCAATTAAGTAGCTAATTACAACTAAGACCAACATGTATCCATTTTCCAAACTAGACATTCATATTTTCTTCCATTTCCCCATAAAATTTTCTTAGCTACAACCTAACCAACCTCAAAATAATCGCATTGTTGGCATATCTATGTTCATCAATGGATTCTCTACATCCATTGGCTTCTCTATATCCATGGAATACAACAAAATTAACTCCCTTTCTTAATCGGATGCCCTTGATCCATGCCACCTCTTCCTTGTTCCCAAGGGAAATAAGAAGGAAATTAATACAATTTTATGTGAGTAGAGAAAGAGGCAAACACAAAGAATGATAAATTTCACATAGTATTACAATGTAATTAGAATGATAAATTTCACATAGTATTACAATGTAATTAGTATATGTGTCTGTATGAACTAATGGTGAAAATAATTGTATATATACAGCCTTTAAGAATGGTGCTAGCTTTGTTCATGGGGGGTTCACCTTGTTGATCAATATCTTATCGCATTCATTCATAAAGCCAGTGGGTTAAATTGTGAAAAATAAGGTCAATATATTCTAGGTATTGGGAGCATGGGAGTGGGGTATCTAGGGTTTATATGTATGGAGGGGTATACAAAGGGGTATGTAGAAAAAATAGGGGATATCTTGTAAAAATATGGTATTTTTAATTAAAAATATGTATTGGGAAGGGGGTTAAAAATATATATTTTGTTAGGTATTTATTAGCATCTAGTAAAATTAGGAGTATTCTCTAATATCCCATGAATGAAAGTTCTATGATATAATTTCAATTAGTGAAGACCTAGTGACTTTGTTTGAGAAAATATGTGTAACCACCACATTCATTCGTGAAAGCCTTATTACTAGATATTTTATAAAAAATTGAAAAAAATCTAAAATACACAAACCCTAATCCCAAACCCTAACCCTAAAATTTGGAAAAACAAATTGAGCACATGTGATACAGTCTAAAAATTCATAACCCAAATATGACCAAATTAGGTATTTATTAGCATCTAGTAAAAATAGGGTATTCTCTAATATCCCATGAATGAAAGTTCTATGATATAATTTCAATGAGTGAAGACCTAATGGCTTTGTTTGAGAAAATATGTGTAACCACATTCATTCATAAAAACCTTGTTACTAGATATTTATAAAAAATTTGAAAAAATCTAAAATCCACAAACCCTAATCCCAAACCCTAGCCCTAAAATTTGGAAAAACAAATTTAGCACATGTTTCAAAACCCAAATATGATCAAATTACTAATCCCAAACCCAAACCTTAAAATTTGAAAAAACAAATTAAGCACATGTGATCCACTAAAAATTCAAAACCCAAATATGACCAAATTCAACATTTTTAGCTAGAGCTTGAGTAGGTCATTGAGTCCAAGTATTTGTAGCATCTGTGGAGCGGCAAGTAGAACTATCACTGTGGTTGCACAAGGCATTTAAGGACGACAACACCCCTCGCAAGAGAATATTACGGTCCCCCGCAAGGAAAGTAACTTGGGCTTCCATCGGGTCAGCCAGAGGCCCCACCGCTGGCTCACAAACTCAACCCCTCACCATGAGGTTTGACACAAAACCTCATGAAGACCAAACCCCACAAAGACCAATTGATTTACACCTCATGGCCAACAACCTATATTCATAACTTAACCACAATAACCACCTACATCATATAGAGAGTAGTAGTTGACAAAATGAAATCCTAAGTGATAGTTAGAATTACAACATCCTAACCATTAGGGATAAATGGGGTGGGAATTGAGTTGAAGAGGCACTATCATCCGGGACTTAATAGTGATGGACCATAGGTTCCCACTTCCCACTTGATTTAATAAATCGTGTACCCCCTTCCATCCAATTATTGAAACAAAACAAAACAAAAGGTGGGAGATCGCCCGGGCGCGGAAGCGCTGGCCTTCGTCCCCACACGCCGCCCCCGGCGCGCCGCTGACGTCACGCGCTTTTTCAACCGCCTCATTGTCCATCGGGAAAGAGGAAAGAGAAAACGGACCCCGTAAAATAACAATCAATGTCACCGTTCAGCGCCGGTGGGACCCGCGCAGACGTTTGCCACGTTCAATCTCTGCCACATCCCATTGCGCGGGCCCCACACACAGCTGGCCTAGGGCTTGTGACGGGGGCTCCCGACTGACCGGCGTTTCCCGTCGGTGGCATCTCCGTTACCGGCAACGTCCAAACTGAACCAACCCACATGCGCGCTCGTGCGTGAGTTCACTTCTGCGCGCGGTTTTCAGGCAGCTTCTATCCCGTAACTGCCACCTGTCACTCTTGCCCCCAACCCCTTTACTCAACCCCTCCAATTGTGTGTTATTTTCTCCTTTCTCATCCTTCTTCCCATTTCTTTGTTCTTTCCCTTTCTCATTGGCAGGCAGGCAGGCATTCATTCATTCAGTCCATCCCTTGTTTAGGGGTCCATAACAATAATCAGCCTGTTATCACTGGCCTTCACTGCTTCACCTCTGGTACTGCTGCAAAGCCTGGCTTTCACTGCAGTGACCATGGAGAAAAAATGAATGTAAATATTGGCAATTGCAGCAGCTGGGATGGTAGATAGGAGGACTGGGGATGCAGTAGAATAGAACAAGAAAGCAAAAAAAGGGTTCAGAATCTGATCAAGATCAAGAACAAGAATGCAAAGTAGCAGTCAGTATGGTGTGCCTGAGGTCCCAGCTCAGTTTGTGGTGGGGCGGGTCCCTTCATCTGGAGCTCACAGTCACATTTTTTCTCTTGCCCATGATATGACCCTCTCCCCTAAGAATTCCTCACCCCATCCTCATCCTCAGCCCCAATCTCTCCATTCTTCAGAACAGCAGCAGCATGGTAGCAATCAACAGATGATTGCACATAAGATCAGATTAGAATCAGATTCCCCAGAAGTTGCTGCACCGTCTCCTGGACATCCCAAGCTCAACAACAGCAACAGCAATACTGCTACTAATAATTATGGTAGTAGTAATCACAACAACAGTAATATCAGTACTACAGATAACTATAATAAACAGCAGCAGCAGCAGGAGGTAGTTCAGCTCGGAGGAGACGAGGACGTGCTTGGTAGTGAAGATTGTGAAAGAGGGTCAGCTGGAAATCGATGGCCTCGGCAAGAAACCCTAGCTCTTCTCAAAATTCGATCCGAAATGGATGCCAATTTCCGAGATGCAAGCCTCAAAGGACCTCTCTGGGAAGATGTTTCACGGTAATTGTATATAGCTTTTTCTTGTCTGATTTTTGTTGAAAAACTGAATCCTGGCATATCTTCCTAGTTTCAGTTCTAAGATTGCAACTTTGAGAATCCGATTTAGTTAAAATGTTACTTCCAATTCGGAGTTTTTATTCATAGACTATTCAAAATTATGAAAAAATGGTCACTTGACACCAATGCTCATGAAACATTGAATTAATGACCTTACATATAAGAATCTAAAAATGATATCTTACACTACAGCTTCTTATTGCTAAATTCTTTCTTCTTGTAGCTAAATTCCTTAGTGAGTGACTGAAATCTAGAAAACAATCTGGGGAAGAAAACCTACTGTTGTTTTGCAGCTTGGAAATTATGTTTTCATATTGAGGAGGAATCACTCTGCAGGCAATTCCAGAGAATTAGTTGAAGAAAGTTTTCAACGACGACGACGATCTGCGCATTAAGGTATCGTTCACGAGAATGGCGTGGTGGAGAATTTCGAGGAATGGAAATTCAAATGTCAAAATCGGAATTTTCTTCCAGCTCTCGTGGAAAAGTAGAGACGTTTGGTCGTTGATCCGCGGACAAGTAGCTACGGTGGTTTGTTGGTCCGTGAATTTTCATTTATGGTGGGCATAGAACGCCAGATTTCTTTGCCTAAATCCCAACAACAACAACAACGATCTTTCGATCTTCGAGCAAGCAATTCAAATTCCCACGATCACGATATTGGAAAGAAATGCTCCTATAGACAGTGCAAGCAGCGCTGGACCATGTTGTGATTGACACCATTGGCCATGGATCCAACAGATAACAGGTCTCAATTTATGGATGTTTAGGTCTCAGTGGGTTTAAGATGGTTATATCTTTGCTCTTGAGCTTTCACATCTTCAAAAGTAAAATGAGCTGCGCTGACAGTCTCTTTACTTTCCTTGCTTGGTTGCAGTTCTATAAGACTGAATTTTTCCTGTCCCAATCTTTTTTTTATCTTGGCCTTCCCTCCTCCTATATTGTGGATGGTTTCAGACTAGTAGAACTATCTTGTGGGCTTCTAGGACTATAATTTCTTCAACCTATGGACAACTTTTATTATACTAGCAAGAGATGATATCAGTATTCGTGTAACACTGAGAAATTAAAAAACCTTAAGGATGCAACTTACTTTACCATTTGATTCCGGGTTGCAGGAGGATGTGCCTAGAGGGTTTTTGAATGATCTAGGCTATCATGAATTGATCTTGATCTAGTAATCTTTGAAGGGATAAAAGCATGTAGGTGCAAAGATTAATAAAGACTTGAAGATCTCAATAACCAGCATGAGTATGATTGCCATGTTCACAGATCTCAATAACCAGCATGAGTATTATTGCCATGTTCACAGATCTCAATAACCAGCAAAAACAGATGCTTATTTCTATGACAAAATCAGTCACTTATATCCATTTGGTAACAAACTTGCTATATTGATCCAAATTAGATTGCCCTTTACATATTGAATCAGATCATGTCTTACCCATTACAGTATCATACCAATTATTTGCTTGTGCTAATATTCTTCGATAATTGATTTTAACCTTGTGACCTAATTAGCAGACTAATACTTCGTATGATCTTAGGAGGATTATTCATTTGCTACATTCATAATAAGTTGCAAAAATAACTGATTTTGGAGAGTCAATATAGGATGCAGATGACTCTGATATTGAAATAAAATTTGGATGCCTGACATTGTCTATAATAGTAATGTTGATTCAGGAGGCTCGCGGAACTGGGGTACTATAGAAATGCGAAGAAATGCAAAGAAAAGTTCGAAAACGTTCACAAATACTACAAGAGGACCAAGGAAGGAAGGGCTGGGAGACAGGATGGCAAGAGCTATAGATTCTTCAATCAACTCGAGGCTCTCTATGGTAGCAGCAACTCAGGAAATTTAAACAACATGAACAGCAGCAACAAGAAAGTTACAGTGGCCATTAGCGGGGCATCACCAGCGCTTGTGGGTATTCTGCCCATTGCGGCAGCTCCTCATTTTAATCAAGAAAGTAAGGAACTCGATAATAGCATTGCTGTGAAAGCTGCTGCAAAACCAGTGAATCAGACCTTAGATTTCAGCACTGCAGCTGCCATGAGTTTCTCTAGCTCAGACTCATCGGAGGACGAATACGATGAGCCAGATGATCATGATAATGATCACAACCGAAAGCGGAAAAGGCCTTCTTCTTCTTCTGCAGAAAGCATGGTAGTGTTCTTCGAGAATCTGATGAAACAAGTAATAGAAAAACAAGAAGCTATGCAACGGAAGTTCATGGAAGCAATTGAGAAACGGGAGCAAGAAAGAATGATTCGAGAAGAGGCCTGGAAGAGGCAGGAGATGGCAAGGCTGAGCAGAGAACAGGAACTCAAATCCCAGGAACGTTCACTTTCTGCTTCCAGAGATGCAGCATTGGTTGCTTTTCTGCAGAAAGTCACAGGCCAGACGTTACAGTTGATTCCCCCTCAATTCCCCAGTGCACCGCAGCTTCAGCTTCTAGAACCACCACCACCACCACCACCGCCTCCTCCTCCTCCATCTGCCAATCAAACTGATAATGTCAATAATCCCAATACCGATCAAGATCACCAGGTAGTAATTCATAATGAGGATATAAAGGATTTGAGCAGCTTTGATCCCAACAGTAAGAGATGGCCTAAGCCTGAAGTCCTTACGTTGATTAAACTGAGGAGTGGGTTGGAGCAGAAATTTAAAGAGCCAGGCCCCAAGAGCCCATTGTGGGAAGAAATCTCAGCAGCAATGGCCAACCTGGGATACAATCGCAGTGCCAAGAGATGTAAGGAGAAGTGGGAAAACATCAACAAATATTTCAGGAAGGCCAAAGAGAGTAACAAGAAGCGTCCTGAGAATGCCAAGACCTGTCCTTATTTTCACCAGTTGGATGCTTTGTACAAGAAGAGAAATCTGGCCAACAGGCAGAACAAAATTATGGAGAAGGATTCAGCTGTCAATGGCAATGATCAGAAGATGGAGGACCAGGAGACTGAGGAGCTGATAGAGCATGAACGACCCAGTGGAAGTAACAGAGACCAACAAGGTGATCATGGAGCAGATACCTTGGCCATTATGCCTAATGCTCATGGAGATCAAACTCATGCATACAACCATGAGAGAACAAATCCTAATTCTAATTCTACAACAAGGGATGCTAATTCAGGGTTCATGGCTATGGTTCACAAGTTAACAACTGATCATCCACCGGAATTTAACATGTCTACATCATCCAATACAGAATGAGAACGAATAAACTTGCCTGCAAATAGCTGGTTGAGTGTAGGGATCACAAACAAAATGAAAATGTAGCCATGGGCTTAATGTGTACCATATAATGTATCAATATTCAGTGTTCATGCTGCTGGGGATTGGGATTTTGATTTCATGACCAGGTTGGTTTTCATCGAAGCTCCTGAAAATAATGATCGATCGAATTGTTAATGATCAATCAAAAGTGTTGAAATTGAGATTTAGGGTTTCATCACTGGCTGAATTTCACGAGAACCCTATTACTCCTTTGGTCACCTATGGGCTGTACTGCTTTTCTCTACTTGGATTACATAGTTATTATTATTATTATTTGTTGAATAAGGATTTCTGAAGGCCATGTAGTGAATCAATAGGTGTTTGGCACTGTTGAACATGTTTATATATATATATATGTAATATTGAAGGGGATATTAGTCCAGGAGACTTATGGGATCCATCACAGCGAGGCCTTATCATTTTTAATCCAGCTGTGTAACTGCACTAGTATTTGCCTTATTTGGGCAAATTGCAAATTCTTTAAAGAACCTTTCATTTATTTTTATTTATTTATGGACATTCTGACATCAGCCAAATGTTAGCGTTTGTACTTTAATTTTTTTAATGGTCTCTGAACAGTTCTCTTAGGAATCTGATCCTGCCTGCTTGGTCAGATTCGATGATAATGGAAGATTTAATTATAATAAAAATAAAAACTTTTTCTCTGCATGAGCAAATAACAAACAAACCTGTCTCATTCATTACAAAACCCTGATGTTAGAAAAATAATAGTATTCGGAGGCCTCATGTTTAATGTCTTAGTGCCGGCTGGATGAGCCTAACCCCGTTTATCAACAGCGACATTATACATTGAATAGTAAATAATTCAAATTCAAAATCATGAAGAGCACGTTAGAAATTAATCAATGATGAATATAAAGAACACTTATATATAAATTACTATTCTGTGATTTTCAAATCAAGACCCTGCACAGAGACCTTGTCATACTGTGCCTTAAATACTATTCTGTGATTTTCAAATCAAGTCTCTGCACATAGACCTGGTCATACTGTGCCTAAACAATACATATTATGTGATTTTCAAATCAAATCCCTACGCACAGGCTTTGTCACACTGTGCCTACCTACCTATTTCAGTATACAGAATATGTTATAGTTTCCAACGTTGTCGTTTATTAGAAGGCCTTCAGCTTTGGCATCCCATTAGATTCAAATTTCAACTCTTGCATTTTCACATTTTTAGGACAACTGTGCTGACCTAGTCTTGTTAGTATCAGAGGCCATTAACAATTGTAATCAGGATCATCCCATGTGCAGTTGGGAATAATTAGTTTTGATCTGCAATACTTTATCATAATAGTGCAACGTCAGGAGCATTATTTTATCCTTGCATGTTTTTCTTTTAATACCAAAATGAAGTTCATTTAGTTTTTAATCCCAAAATGAAGATTCCTCTATTTGATGAGAAGACTGGATTCATTTTGTTTGAAAGTTATTATTAATTGATTCTCTAAAGACTATTTTATAATTTAGTAAGTAAAATTAATACTTAAAAGTTGATTTTTTATGTAATTAAATTATTAATAAAATTGATAAAGAAAATTACATTAAGAAAATAAAATATACTATTAACATAACTTGGAAGAAACTCTAAAGATATCATTAGATAATGGTTAAAGATCTTAATTTATTTTATAGTCAATTTTTATTAACCAACCATTAAAAATGTATAATATGTTGTATATTATTAATTTATAAATATTAGAGAATAAGTGTTTTTATAGTGAGTTATCATAAATTATGGTATAAGATTTGTAGAAAAAAGGGTCATAGACTACTGTAATGTTATATAAAATTAATTATTATTTTAATATGAATAGTTGGTTATTAAAAAGAATATTATATACTAATTTTATATATAATTAGATTATAAACTAAAAACTAAATAATCTATATATAATTATTTATAAAAAAAAAATTTAAAATTTGCTAATTATAATATTAACTTTGCATTATGTATAGTTATAAAATAACTATATATTATTAAAGTATCATAAAACCTTGGAAAGTATAGCCTTATTTCAATATCTAAATTCCATGTTACTTTTCATACAACTAATACAACTAATTACCTACTAAATCTACACTCTTTGTAATGGTGTCATATAAGATTGCAAGGTATAACTAGTATCTAAAAGTTTAAATGACAAATAGCTGTACAAAAAAGTTTGCAACTAATGAGTGTATCTCCATGTTTAAAGTGTCATAAGTTGTACTATTAAATCTACCCTCTTTATAGTGATGTCATAAAAGTTTGCAAGGTATAGCTATACTCTCAATGTTTAAAGTGTCAAACAATTGTACTACTAAATGTACATTCTCTATAGTGGTCTATACAAGTTTACTAGGTATAGTTGTACCCCTAATATGAATAAATAACTTTGTCAATGTTTAAAGTGTCAAACAATTGTAATACTAAATGTACATTCTTTATAGCCGTGTGATACAAGTTTGCAAGGTATAACTGTACTCCTAATATGTAAATGTCATGTTATTTTTCCTACAACTATCAATATATACTTTTAATGTGTAAATTCCATGTCATTTTCATACAACTAATCATATTTATCTTACCAAAATGAAGAATAGAAAATATATAGATTATAAATTCTAATATTTATAAAATAAAAAATTAAATTAAAAAACAATTAATTATACTAATATTTAGTAAATAGAAAAGAAAAAAAATAAAAATAATTCAAATCAATAAATATAAAAATTAACAATAATAAATATAAATAATATAAATAAAACAAAAATAAATATATGTTAATAAAATATTAAATAGTGACATCAACTTTGGAAAGTTGAACCATAATAGGAAGATTAGATATTTAACATAATAGGAAGATCAGATATTTATTATATGGAAATTATCTTTATAATATTACTTTTCAATTTCAAAATAGCTATTTTTAGGTTTAGATACAAATCCTTAAAAATGGTTTACATATATTTAAAAGTGGTTTAAAAATTTATTTGAAAAAATATAAATATGAACTATTTTATTTGAAATCAGTGCCAACTTTTTTTCTTAATCATATTTACATATTGGTATATATATGTTTGCCACCATAGACATATTATGAATGAATGGAAAGTCTTCTGAATTTACTATCACAAATTGTCATCCCAATTCATCAAATGCAGGCTAAAATTCATGCTTCGGATTAATTAATTAACTACGATGGCATTGTAGCTAAGATTGAGTTATTTTTTAAAATAATCTGGGCCTGTACGTCCACTGCAGGGATCCATGAAATCAGAAACTAAAAATAGCCCAGTCCCACTTTGTTGTCTTCTGGAGTCCGTGTGTCTCTGAGCTAATTCACTTGACCTGTTCTATCGTCATGACGTACCATATATCCACCAACACATCCTTTCAGTTTGAACTTCCGTGCAGAAAACTCGATGCTTTTCAGGCGACGGTTACGCCGGCTTTGGAAGGATGCAGCACAACTTTAGGCTTGAAATTGATCATGACACACACATTTATATAGATATGTAATTGAAATTGATGATGACATATATATTTATATTTTAGGTATGTAATGGAATCATCTCAAATTAGAGCTGCACTTTTCAATTGCTTGACAGTGGGCAGATGTTCATTAACTTTTGTTTTGTTTTTATATATATATACATGCTCAGAATTCAATTTTTAGATTTGCTATTGAAGTATTTTCAAGTTGGTTCAAGTTGCATGTTACAGATTTTTTATCCTTCTGGTTTGGTTCTTTACATTAATCAGATTAAAAATGAAGATATTGGTTTGTTTTTTTATAGGATCAGTTTAAAATGATAATTTAATAAGTTATATTAAAAGTAGTAAAATGTTTTATAAGAATATAAAGTATTTTGATAATGATGATGATGATTAAAGTTTACTTAGACGAATTTTGGTTTATCAGACTTTAAGAAAGATAAAACTTGGTTTACTTTAAAATCTTGTTTGTGTGCTAAAAAAACTTGCCAAGAAGCTTTCCAAGCTCACTATAATTTACAGTTACAATTCAATTTTTAGACTTGCAATTGATGTATTTTCATATTGGTTCAAATTGCATGTTAAATATTTTTTATCCTTCTCAGATCAGATGAAGATAGTGGTTTGGTTCTTACATTAAATCAGTTTAAAAATGAAGATATTGATTTTCTTTTTTTTTTGATAGGTATAAGTTATACTAAAAAGAGCAAAATATTTTATAGTCTAATATAAAGTACTTTAGTAATGATGATGATTAGCGTTCAATGAGACCAACTTTGGTTTATAGATAAAACTTGGTTTACTTTAAAATCTTGTTCCTATGCTAAAACAACTTACCAAGAAACTTTCCAAGCTCAAAAACTTGCCAATAAGCTTTCCAAGCTCAAGTACTTTGATAATGATGATGATTAAAGTTCATTGAGACCAACTTTGGTCTATCAAACCTTAAGAAAGATTAAACTTGGTTTACTTTAAAATCTTGTTCCTATGCTAAAAAAAATTGCCAAGAAGCTTTCCAAGCTCAAAAAAACTTGCCAATAAGCTTTTCAAGCTGAAGTACTTTGATAATGATGATAATTAATGTTCACTAAGACCTACTTTGTTCTATTAGACCTTAAGTAAGATAAAACTTGGTTTACTTTAAAATCTTGTTCCTCAACTTTGGTCACCTTAAGAAAGATAAAACTTGGTTTACTTTAAAATCTTGTTCCTATGCTAAAAAAACTTGTCAAGAAGCTTTTCAAGCTCAAAAAACTTGCCAATAAGCTTTCCAAGCTCAAGTACTTAGATAATGATGATGATTAACTTTCACTGAGACCAACTTTGGTTTATCAAACCTTAAGAAAGATAAAACTTAGTTTACTTTAAAATCTTATTCCTATGCTAAAAAAACTTGCCAAGAAGCTTTCCAAGCTCAAAAAACTTGCCAATAAGCTTTGCAAGCTCAAGTACTTTGATAATGATAATGATTAACTTTCAGACCAGCTTTGGTCTATCAACATTAAGAAAGATAAAACTTGGCTTACTTACTTTAAAATCTTGTCCCTATGCTAAAAAAAACTTGCCAAGAAGCTTTCCAAGTCCAAGTACTTTGATAATGATGATGATTGACCAACTTTGTTCTATCAAACCTTAAGAAAGATAAAACTTGGTTTACTTTAAAATCATGTTCCTATGCTAAAAAACTTGCCAAGAAGCTTTCCAAGCTCAAAAAACTTGCCAATAAGCTTTTCAAGCTCAAGTGCTTTGATAATGATGATAATTAACTTTCACTCAGACCAACTTTGTTCTATGAGACCTTAAGAAAGATAAAACATGGTTTACTTTAAAATCTTGTTCCTATGCTAAAAAGACTTACCAAGAAGCTTTCCAAGCTCAAAAAAACTTGCCAATAAGCTTTTCAAGCTCATGTACTTTGATAATGTTGATAATTAAAGTTCACTTAGACCAACTTTGATAGATGGTCTATCAGAAAGATAAAACTTGGTTTACTTTAAAATCTTGTTCCTATGCTTAAAAAACTTGCCAAGAAGCTTTCCAAGCTCAAAAAACTTGCCAATAAGCTTTCCAAACTCAAGTACTTTGATAATGATGATGATTAACATTCACTCATGCCATCTTTGGTCTATCGGACCTTAAGAAAGATAAAACTTGGTTTACTTTAAAATCTTGATCCTATGCAAAAAAAACTTGCCAAAAAGCTTTCCAAGCTCAAAAAACTTGCCAATAAGCTTTCCAAACTCAAGATAATTTACAATTATAATTTAATATAAAGTGATTTACAATTACAATCCAATACAGTATAATGCTTTACCATCCAAGACAAAAGACAAAGACAGTAAACGTATAAAATGCTTTACCATCCGAGACAAAAGACAAAGACAGTAAACATATAAAAGAGGAGGACAGCTAAACTCTCATTCAAGTTTTTCTTTGTTTCAAGTTTATATATATATAGAGTAATGTTATCCAGGTAAATCCATATGTTAGGCTGTAAAATGTATTTATAGATACAATATTTACGTATGAAGGACAACCACCTATGATTGTTAGGTGGTAGAACTTGCCAAAAAATTCTATGAACAATATTTGTCCTCAACCAGAATTTTGTATCCATATAAGCAATTATCTCCAAACATGCACATGCAGACCTAAAATATACTTAAATTCTTTGAACTATCACGGTCTCAATTATTCCAATGGTAAAAAAAATGGCGTTTCTCTTGTTCCTATTGGGTGAAAAGCATTTACAGTTACGGGCTCTTCCTGTAGCTGAATGCCAAAAAAAACACAGGCGCATACGTACAGAACAGGCCACCATTGATTTGTCCAGTGTCTTCTGCTGATGGATAATCCATTGGAGTTTAGTTCGGAGAGAATTAACAGCGTCTCAACGGGGCTATTATGATTTTCTGTACGATACAAGAACAGCTTTTTGTCCACGGACGATAGCTACCCATGATTTTTTTGCCTTTTTCAATCTCATTTAACAGAAAATCTACATCGCAATGCGTGTTTAATACAGACAGCCCTTTTGTTTAGTAGCAACAAAATGGATTAATGTAAATGTTGTACCGTGGTAATAAGAAGCGAGAACTCAAATTAGGGTTCACTGGTTTGGTTTCTTTGGCCACACGTTGGGCGAACGTGTATGAACACAGAGTTGACAGGAAGTGACAGACTGTGTCTTCTTCAAAGCATACACCACACGTTACAGATACAGGGGGGAAGATTCGAGAGCACGTTGACTATACATATTAAATACAAATGCAAATTCAGGTCTCTCTGGATCTGAATTTTATAAAACCTATCCACAGTCTGCAGTGGCAGTCAGGAGGTCTGGTGGTCTTGAATGTTCTCCACGTGAACCTCTATCATTTTCAACAGTTGTACAGCCACACTTGGCCTCTTTAATGCTGGTATATATATATATATGTTCGTTCAGCCTGGACTACACGAGAAAACTGTAGCTATCCTTGTACAGATAAGAGGAACACAAATTTACACTGCAGATGCTTAACGACTTCAATCAGAAAAAGGTTGTGGGGGCCGGGGCATAGCTATAAGCGTTACCATCAGCAAAAGCTACTTCTTCTGATAGGGTGGTGTACTCCATCTTCCCCAATTAAATTAGGACTTCAATGCTTGCCCATTAATGGGGTCGTGATTTGGAAAGTGTTTTGGAATATTATAAAATGAATGATGTGGAACTAAATTCTACCTTATATGTCAGTAAATATATTAAATAAATAAAAATATATATTTTAACATATTAATATGAATTTAAATTCAGTATATATAAAGTAAAGTAGATTAAATTTTTGAAAGTATAAATGTTTTTTTATTATAGCTATAGTAATCTAGTGTAACTTTATGTAATATGCTATTTTAAAAAAGAAAAAATGTAAGTGATGTCTGTTAATACAAATATATATATTTTTTCCAAACATATTTATATCTCACATTTAGATGGATGGGGTGTAAAAAAAGTTAATGTGTAAACACTTAAGATAAAAAATAAGAGATAGTCTAGAAGAGGAGGGAATTTCAGTTGGTTGAATCTTTCTAGACCAAGACATGATATGGTCCAAATAGAGTGTTCAATCCTTTGGGTCTCTTAGGATCAAGTATGGCTGCTGCACTGAACCACATTGAAAAAAAGAATTAAAAGAAGATTTATACTTAAAGATTTGGGATTAAAATTGATTATTTTTTGTAATTTTAAGAAAAGTAGTAGTTTTAAAGTTAGATCAGTGAAATATTAAAGAATATTCTTAAGTTCATTTAATATTAAAAGATACCTTCAAAATCATTTGGTTCAACATCCCAAATCTGACATCTTTGGTATCTAAAATATTTTGACCTTATTTTCATAATTAAAAAAAAACTTTATAAATTAACATACTAATATTGGTAATATTAATATAATATCCTTAAATACCTTTATTACATTTTAATTATACAATATTAACAATTAATATTTGTAATTCCAACAACTTTCCTCAATTTTTGGTTAGATTTACAAATATATAATATAAAATATTTAAACAATTTATTTAATTAATGTTATTATTGTTTCATTATATTTTGTTAACCTTAGTTTTTTTAATAAATTAAATTTACTTATTTTATTCACGAGTATACTTTACATAGAATATTGGATTCATCATTCACTTCTTTATAGAAAATATTTTGTTATATTTTAATTATTTTCTTATTACTAAATATAATAGTATACTTTACATAGAATAGTATACTTTACATAGAATATTGGATTCATAATTCACTTCTTTATAGAAAATATTTTGTTATATTTTAATTATTTTCTTATTACTAAATATAATAGTGTTATGTTAGATGATTATAAAGTTGAATATTGAATTTATAATTCACTTTTTTATATAGAAAATATTTTGTTATATATATTTTTATTACACTAAATAATGTTAGATGATTATAAGGTTGGATATTGAATTCATAATTCACTTCTTTACATAGAAAATATTTTGTTATATTTTAATATTTTTTATTACACTAAATACTGTTAGATGATTATAAAGTTTCTTAGAGCTATCCATGGTCGAGCCTTTAAAATTGTTTAATACGTTATGCTAAAGTCTCATGCTAGATTCAATAGATTTTTTTTGGTAAAGATGCATAATCTATTTATAAGTGGAAAAAACAAAAGTTACAGATGTGGCAAAACCCAGAGTAGGCCGCATGTGGTGAAACCACCACCCGAGCCAAAAAAAAATAGTGATCGCTTTGGTGAGGCTGTTACAGAAGGAGTCCATAGGCTTGGGAAGCAAAAAACATTTGAGACTATATACACTTGCATTGTTTGTTCTGACATTCCACAAAAACAAAGCTGCAACTGATACATACAAATATAACAAAAAGACATGTAAATGCAGTCCAAACCGGGAGGAGATTACAATCCTGTTGAGGGCATGAACATGACTCAAGGGGAGGCGTCTCTTCCAGAATGGGGCATGCCCACCCCCCATCCTCGGAGTTGTTGGCAGTGTTGGTGGTGGTGACCATCACTGGTGGAGGGGGCGTCTGGTTGCTCAGCCCCTCATCTTCCTACACCCGTTTGAATAACGGTTCTATGGTGGACAGGATGGGAAAAAGCACATTGGTTTCCACTATTCGAACTGGAGTTGAACCGATGTCCGCATACTGACCTTCGTTTGTGTTGCCGCATACAACCTCCATGTTACCCACTAGTCTTGAACTGTTGGCCAAACATTTCCAAGAAAAGATGGCATCCAGGCTGTTAAGTTGGGTGTCTATCTCGGTCATTTTTCCCCTGAACGAGAGGACAATGTCGTGAGCCGAGCTCCAAATCCCTAGCATATATTCTTGCATGAGGGCTCCCATGATATTCTTGGCCAGCTAGTAATGGTTGATTTTACCTCCCCTTCTCCTAGTGGCCAAGCATTGGTTCACCTGGTGCCCTTCCTAATCATCAATTAAAACTCGAACTAACATGGAGCTATTCTCCTCATATCCTTCCTCCACCATGAAATTGATCCCACGCTGCGATCTTCCTCTGTCTTTACTGCCCCTTTGCTTGGACATGATGATGAGACGAGTGCTCGGATGCCGAAAATGAAGGTGGTGGAGCGGAATAATCCAAGGCAGATGGAGAGGATGCAATGCCAGACATTCGTTGAGGGTGCAGGAAAAAGTTGCAGGCCTTGAGCACTCACCAGACCATAGGAAAACCCACGCCCATAGGAGAAAACTAGAAGACTAGACCAAACTAGAATACACAAGACCGGGTCTCTGAGAGGAGCTCGGTGCGACTCACCTATTGATAATGCCACGTTCTACCATGATTCGTTGTTTAACCTTGTTACGGTGTACCTGCAAATGCTTCACACGTTGCATATTTACCACCAAGAGAACCAGAGTTAATGTGATGGAATAGGCTCAAGCCATGGCCAACCTAGAAGACTTGACATGTTCATCCACCTTCGCATTGGGGCTGGGGGCGATGAGGGGGTTAATAAAGACTCTGACATGCATGGTGCTACGCGTCTAAATCCTGGCCCGAGGCGTCATGCGTTGGTGGTGGGGCTCGCTGGCACCCGCATCTAGGGTAGATCCAATAGAAAATTGGTAACCAACAACTACTCTATTATTTATAACATGTCTGATTCCTACCTTGATGAAGATTTTATCATTATCAAGTCTTATCCCCTTAATTGAGTTTCTTTGTGAGGGGTCATCTAAACAACCCCTAGTAAGGAGGGGTTCATAGGGGTTCATGTTGTGAGTACTAGAGTGTCCTAAGCCTTTGGAGGATAGAGTGTGGAAAGTTGTGCTTTACTACTTCCAGGCTTTGCACAGACTTTATGTGATTGTGAAATATATATATATATATATATATATATA
>LPNX010423861.1:234512-354512 GCA_001517045.1 Pseudotsuga menziesii
AATAATTTGATATTCAAACGAAATCAAAATTACAAATACTTTGCATCTTTGCATCTTTACATCAATCTTCTTGAGAGTGTGAAGTAATGTCTGATTTCAACTCTCTACATTTGACAAATAAACCAAAAAATGATAAACTATTTCTAATAAAGAAGTGACTATTCATAAGAAAGGTAAATATTCTATTGATCCTTATTGAAATAGCTAGGACATTTTACAAAATATAGTCTAAAACAAAAGGTAACCATAAAGTAGAGTAGAGGACGCTGATAGTGACAAAAAAAATGAGAAAAATAGTAGAGTTTCATTGATCCTAAGATGATCAATGTAGACTCATTGCGTTCTTCAAAATAAAGAGGACCTTCAATATCACCCACGAATTTCTTTGAAAGTTCATCCACCAAAACATTAAGCTCCTGAAATACATGCTTGATAAAAAAAGAGATGAACTTGTCCATAAGCTGCATTGTCCTGCCAAACCAATGATCTAATAAGGATACTTGTAGTGTAGAAATACCATTGGCCTAGTCCACTATCACTTTTGAATCCCCAAACACATGGATTTCTAGGATGTTTATGAGAATGGAAAAAATTTGAAGGCCCCATAGAGCTATTAGTTTGGCTCAACTATTGCTCCCATACCCATAACTCATCCTCAATAGAAAATAATGGTATGAATCCATCTTGATGACCATGCCCCAACCACAAAGAATATCTTTTGATGCATCATCGAAATACACATAAGGAAACCCAAAAGTGCACTTAGGATCATGAATCAATCTTGAGCTTTTGTTTGTAGGAGCTCTGTAAAATTCATTAAAATAACTCAATACTTCAATACTAACTCTAATTGGGGACTGTTTGCTATCTTCAAAAATCAAAATGTTGCAGGCTCTCCAGATACCCCACATAACAAACAAGGGAAACAATTTAAGACGTAGAAAGGATTTAAACCAGTGTAGCAACAAAACCTCCAGCGATAGAGAATGCCAATTGAAAGGAACCTATAGCTTGGAGAGGATCTCAAGCCAAATCTTTTGACTATAAACACAATCAACAAACATATGTTGACTAGTTTCTTCATTGCTTTTACAAAGAATGAAAATTTTTGGTCTTGATAAACCTTTCTTCATCAAAATATCGTAAGTCAAGATCTTTTTCTCCAAGCATAGCCAAACAAAACATTTAATTTTCAAAGGATAATTTCCTTTCCACAATTTGTTATGTCACCAAAAAGGGATTGTTCCAATTTAGGAGGTTGAGATTGCTTCATAGGATTCTTTAGCACCGATTTGTCTAGACTTAAAATTCCAAACCCAGAGAAGAGAATCTATCTCCCTACTGATTCTGATTCCCAAATGATTAAGACTTGCAGTGAAATGAGACCATTCCAAGGCCATGTCACCTAATAAACCCAAATCTTGAGTAGTAAACTAGTATGAAACATCATTAAAATCATAATCACAAGCTCTAATATGTGTTAATCTAGTTAGTCCCAAGATAAATAAATATGAGACCAAAGGATCAGAAATATTATAGAAAGTATCACCCCCAACGAAAGAGTCAATACCCAAGATCACCTTTTCACCATTGCCAATATTCCATGAAATCTAGGACCCTAATCAGGGAAAGGTTCTAGTAAAACCATACCATATGTTGGAGGCTTGAGATATTGACTTATCATCCTTTCTAATCCAGTATTCCATTGAATATTTCTTCAGATACTTAGATATGAATACCTTAGTCCACAAACTTGGTCCAAACAACCCAAACCAAAGACTCTTAAGGTAGAGAGCATGATTGAACCACTGTAGGCTCTTTATTCCCCATCCTCCAAACACCTTAGGTAAGCAAATCTGCTCCCATTTGGCCAATTGAAATTTACTTTTATCCCCCGATCATGACCAAAGAAAGTTCATCATATATTTTTCTGATAGATTGCGGGATAGACACAGTGATCCTAACCATAGACATCTAATAAACAAGGATACTTTCTAGGATGGATTTGACTAAGATTAATCTACTTCCCTAGGATAACCATTTAAAATATGGATTTGACTAAGATTAATCTACTTCCCTAGGATAACCATTTAAAATACTAGCAATTATCCTCTTCTCCACTTTTTAAAGAAGCCAAAGCTAGTCTTTTGTATAACAATAGTTTGGATTTAGGAAATAGCCTAAGTACTTAAAATATTTATCAATTTTATCAATCTGAATGGTGAAGAGGCCCAGGATTTTGTCTAAGTCTTCTTTCTCAACTTCACTACAATGGATGCATAATTTTAAAACAATGACCTCCACCCCATATGCCAAGAAGAAAAGATTAATGATACCACTGAAACATTGCCATTATTCTACATAACCATTATCAAATAGAAGGACATTATATATGAACAACAAATGAGAAATGGAGTGGGATCTAGAAACCTTGATACCTTTTAGTTTTGTATTTTTCCTGGCTTTTTAATATGATCTTACTGAGACCTTCAATCACCAATAAAAAGAGTAGAGGAGAAAGGGGGTAGCCCCTTCTTAACCCTCTAGATCTTTTGAAGAAATTTGTGGGAGGACCATTGACGAGGGCAAAAAATTGAGCAGATCCAATCAGTGACTTGTAGAGGGAGACCAATTTGCAAGAGAATCAACCTCAACAACACCCAATCTACTTTGTCAAAGGCCTTAATTAAGTCAATCTTCAATGTCAAAGATTTCAGCTTTTGACTTTGATCGAGTGTAAACGCTTTTGCAAACCCTATGGCATCCATGATTTGTATGTTTGATGGGAATCCAAATTGCTTTTTAGAAATGAATTTAGCAAAGGAAGGCTTGATCGTGTTTGCTAAAATATTCGAGATGATTTTGTAAACCAAATTGTAGAGTTGAACCTAAAGTCATTGAAAGACTCTAGCTTAGAGCATTTAAGGATCAAGGCCAAATAAATGGATTTCAAGGCCCCATAGACATACCCTTTAACCGTGGTCTCCTCCACCACCGCTAGGATGTCTTTCCCAATAATGTCAAAGAAGTGTGAGAAAAACTCCAGAGTCCATACATTAAATAATCTCTTCAAAATGAACCTTACACTTTTATTAAGGTAACTTCATTGTTTTATTTATCCGTGACTCTCAAGCTATTCAAGGATGCTCAATGAGAATCTCTTTAGTTATGTTTTAATAGTTTTTTTTTTTAAATTAAAATTTTTGAGTTTAAAAGTGATAAGAGAAAATTAAAATAATTTAAGGATGCTCAATTAGAATCTCTTTAGTTATGTTTTAAGAGTATTTTTTTTAAATTTAAAATTTTGAATTTAAAAATGTTAAGAGAAAATTAAAATAATTTAAAGAGGTGATAATTTTTTATTTAAAAAATTAAAAGTGTATCTTTGTTTTAATTAGCTGAAAGAAAAAATTAACAATAATACTAAATTAAGAACAAATTTTCACTCTCAAGTTTTACTAGTATGGTTGGTATTAAAGGCGTTGTGTTTGTTTTTAGGGTTTCTAAAAACAAACTCTTATAAGCTCCATAGTAAAACAAATAGACAATTCCTAAAACATTACACTCACTTTTATTATAGTTATGATCTTGTTTCATTTATCCCATACTATGAAACAACACATAACATTAGACAATTCCTAAAACATCACACTTACTTTTATTATAGTAATGATCTTGTTTCATTTATCTACACTTATTATAGTAATGATTTTGTTTCATTTATGCCCCTACTATGAGCATCTTCAAGGATTCTTCTTTAATTATGTTTTGAATGACTTTTTAGTTTAATATTTAATATTCATTTTTGAGTGTGCTCTTAAGTTGTAATGTGGAATTATTTTTGGTATTATATAAAAATTTATATTTAATGAGAAATTAGTAATATTATTATCTTAGAGAATTAAAGTATAAGAGAATATTAAAATAATATAAAGAGGTGATAAACCTTTATTTAAAAAAAATGAAAATATCTCTTTGCTTTCATTAGTTTAAAGAACAAAATTAATAAGAACAATTTCTTTTAAAATGTCTTTAATGATGATAATGATGATGATTAACATCCACTGAGACCAACTTTGGTCTAACAGACCTTAAGAAGGATAATACTTGGTTTACTTTAAAATCTTGTTCATGTGCTCAAAAATCTTGCCAAGAAGCTTTCTAAGCTTGTGCTCAAAAATCTTGCCAAGAAGCTTTCTAAGCTCATTATAGTTTTGACAAGTTAGGAGGTTATAAAATTTTGTATTGTAGCAAATACTATGAAACTCATATCTAATGTGGGTGTAAGCAAGACACTCTAAGAGAAAGTGATTTTCATCATCAACGCTCATAGATTCACAAAGATGGAAAACCATCTTCACACATGGAGTTTTAGGAATAGATGAACGCCCTGTTTCACTATAGAGTTCATGAGAGTTCATTCTAATCTTGGCTATATTAATTTTCTTTGGTGAGCTAGTTACTACCAAGAGATACTTCTGATCCTACTTCCTTATAGTTACTACCAAGAGATACTTCTGATCCTACAAGTTAGGATTAATGACCTCCTTATAGTATCTTAATTTTCTTTTAACCACTAAATTTTCCTCACACCAAAATTTCTCTTTAAATTTGGAAGTAATAATATTTTTGACATTGTAATGCCCCGATGGTTTAACCAAGCCATGGTATCTTTACACCAACACCACTTGAGGCGTAGTTGGTTTTGACTTAAGTTTAAAGCAATTTTAGGAAGTCTCTCATTTCCCATGATATTTATCTTATGCTTGTACATTGGGTACCTAGTCATACCTAGTCATAGCAATGTTCGATGGGAAAAAGACCCATTTCTATGAGAGACTTTCACATTAAATCTAAATTTCTAAATATTTGTTTCAATATATACCTTCCTAAATTTTAACTAATTAAAACTATAATGATTTAAGATTTTTTCCTTAACACTTTTGGAGCACATAACTAAAATTTTAAAACAATTTAAGTAATTCCAAGATATAATAAGCCAAAAATATTTTCAATAAATATTAATATTCATCATCATCAATTCAACTTAATATTAAATAATAAAATAATAACATAAATTAAAATAATAAATAAGAAACCATCATATTTTTAAATTTAAACTCACCACCTTTCTTTATCAATTCCCTTTGACCCGATACATTTTCTAAATCATAAATTTTTATATTACTCAATGTTTTTAATAATGAATTTTTGGTATTAGTTGTGAGCTAATTCAAGTGGTTAAACTTTAAGTCATGAATAGAAATTTCGTGATGACTATACATTGTTATATAAAAGCCTCACTTAATGTTTCTATAATCAAAAAGTGGTTTGTAAATCACAATTAAAAAAAAAATACTATTAAATATATATTTTTAGGTAATTTTTTTATATTAATTATGATTTGGAATTCCCATCATATAGGTTAAAAAAATGCAATTTCACACTAATTCCTAAGCCAAGTTAGAATAGAAGATGAAAAGCTTAAAAAATCTGATAAACCAAATGTCACATAGTGCCTAAAGTTGAGACTTAAATAGTCACCAAGATTAGGAGACAGATAAAACGTTATGTTCATGATCTTGATGGATGGTGATGTTGAAGTATTCCTCACTTAATTCTCACGGCTTGATTGATTGGTGATGTTGAAATGTGGAATCTTTTGAAAACTTCTTACAAATATTTTGATGGCAAAAATGACATACCAACCAACCAATGGGCATCCCTTCAAGTCAATGCAATCTGATATTATGTTCATCAAAAGTATTTTATTGGTTTTACAAAAATGATAATTTTTATTTATATTAATTAATATGAGTGTAAGATTTATTCTCTATCTACATTATTTAATGTCACCGTTACCATTTATTATGTATTTTGTATAATTTACATATTAAATTAATGATAATATCCCATCTTTTTAATGTATTTCAATATTATTTAATATCACCGTTACCATTTATTATCTATTTTGTATAATTTACTTATTAAATTAGTGATAATATACCAATTTTTAATATATTTCAAAGGTTAAGTGCTGAATATAAAACAAGTTTTTTTCAAAGTTCTCACGTTGCACATGAATGGATTTAAGTCAAATTTCATATTTGGTTTATCTATATCTTATATTGTGAATTTTGAATGGTTTAATTGATTAAATATGTGAGAAGAACCCATCTCTTTATATATTTTAAAGGCTAACTACATCAAATGTTTTTTATATTCGAAAGTTTTCATCTATGTCTCCTAAAGTCAATTATTTAACAATATATAAAAATTAACATATTTATAATAATATTAAAGTCACCGAACGTTGCAATGTATCTACCAATGTGACCTTATAAGGAGGAGGAAAATATCAATATCAATAATGGAACAAAATCCAATGAATAGAACAAAATCTCGCCAAAATAATGAGAAATATAAATTTTATATTTTATATCTTTAAATTTATTCATATATATATATATAGTTTTCTAAATGCAAAATTGAAAAAATATATATATTTTTTAAAAGGACAAGATTTTTATATTAAAATTAAAATCATTTTTTAGATATTTAATTACTAGGTGTTTCGTAAGTATATGATAGATAAAAGAGATGTTACAATGCTCAAGGTTAGGTTAAGTAATGATAGGTAATGTTACATATTATTAAAAACAAAAAGTAATCAAAAAAATTATGTCCATAAATCAACAAAAAAAACTATCTTCAATCCAAATCTATCAAGCATGATTCAATTTCATGAGGTGTCAATTTTTTTTAAATCTTAAATTAATCTTTGATAAAGAGAAGATAAATGTTAAATGAAAGTGGCTTTTTTTCAAAATATTTCTATCATTAAAAGTTTTTTCATAATTAAATTTAAAGAGAAGTTTTAGATATTTAATATAAAACTATACCATCCACATAAAGATTGAGAAACTTTTTAAAATTGCTTCAAATCTTTCAAAAGAAAAAACAAAAAACTTAAATGGATTGAAAATAAATAATAAGTAAGGAGCTATTTTTTTTTAAATATAGCTATCACTACAAGTTTTATTACAATTAAATTTAAAGAAAAATTTTAATTTTAAGGTGGAAAATTAAAAAAAACACTTTCTTAAATTGACTTTGCTACATAGATTACATTTTATCTTATTTTCACTACCAATCTTAATAATATATTAAATCATAAAAATAAAATAAAATTAAAAGAATTATTTCTATAAACCAAAATTATCAAAGTTATTTTTAATAATGTGAAGATTACCTAAAATGATTAGATACTATGCATTATAAGCTCCCCCATACATACATACATACATACATACATACATATATATATATATATATATATATAAATAATTTTTATTTTTAAATAACAACATTCCTTTTAGGCCTTAGTCAAAAACTTTTATTAGTCTTTTTTATTTCTTGAAAAAGATCTTTATAAGTCTCTTTGTAATACCCCTCTTTACATTTTTAGCAATTTTATTTAATTTATATGTAATGGGAATACTTAATTTATTTTTTATATAAATATAATTATGAATATGGGAGTTAAACAACCATGTCGTTAATTGACAAAAACTTGACTTTAGAGATGTAACCCACCTAGAACTGAAAACATTTTATTTTTGAGAAGACATTACTTTAAAAATTATTGTAAAGTGTTTTATGTTGTTGACCAAGGACGGTCAAAGATGAATGTAATTGAATATTTTATTTATTTGAAAATTAAAAGAAGAGACACTGTCCAAAGGAGACTGTTGAAGAGACTTCACTGACCCACAAGGAGGAATGATCTGTTGTAGAAGGTCAAAATGTCAAATGGCAGGAACAACATTCACTTGTTCAAAATGACAAATGGTAGGAACAACATTCACTTTCTAGCTCTTGTAGGAGGAAACATCCCTATAATTATGGTCGTGTTCCCAAGAAAAGAGGAGCTGAGTAGGTGGCTCATTTAATTACAAAACTGACCCAAGACCTATGCAAGCTTATATATACCATCGAATGAGCAAGAGGCTCACTACATTCTAAGTGATTAGAGCCTTGTGGCTTTGCTGGAAAACTGAAAAAGTTGAGAACACAAGAGGAATTCGATGAGAGGAAAGCTAAAGTGAGTTGCTAAGAGTTTATGTATGTAAGTGTGACTACTAAGTTATAGAGAGTACTATATAGTCTTCTACACAGCATCTTTGTCCTGGTGGTTCAGTGAAGAGGCTTGGGGGTCCTAAAGGAAGTATTCTTGGCCGCTTTCAGGATACAATTGAGAGGAATGGTCTTCTTTGGGTGTTTGTCCACTTTTGGAGTTAACAAATTCTATATTATTCTGGTTATTTAACTTTAATTCAATATTTTGATTATATCGGAAGGAATTTATAGATGAATGGTTATTTTTTTTTTAAATAAGGTAGGAAAGACTTGTCTTCTATAATTTATAAGTAGAATACAATCTATGGCTGTAATAATTTTTCCATTCTAAGAATTGCAGGCTATATCTTCTTTTTAATTAGAAACAATATTTTATTATAGTTTAACTAATTATATGTATAGTACTCAATTGGTAAACATTTAGCATTTTTGTAATGTTCTTATAATTTATACATAATTTAGATAATAGGTTAAATAGAGTTATTAAAGTTTAACTAAATCTTTGGCCATTAGGGCTTACCTTAGTTAAGCATTTTTTTGAAACCCTAAAATCAAAGTTTATAACTATTCGAAAACCAGTTTTGGCAATATTTTAAACAATTTATTGTTTCTATCGAGAAGCTCTAGTAGTTAATGATTTGAAAACATAGTGGCCTTACTACCTTAAAACATGGATAAAATTTATAGCGAAAGCCCCAAAATTTAAATAGTAGGCTAAACAAGCTTTTGAGCAAAATATCTAACCATTAAAATTATTAAACCTTATCATTTAAAAATTTATTTCAAATCGAGAGTTCAAAGCCCATGGGGTTATCTTTATTTCAAGTAATATTATATACAAAAACTACAACAAACATAACCTGAAAATAAATAGCAAGAATTGGGTTGTAACCCTTACCATCTTGGCATTTTCTTAAAAGAGGTTTAATTATAGTAACATATATAACCAAACAATAAATCTATTTTCACTTAACGTTGAACAAATTATCCATTACAGAGTTGTAAGCAAGGGTTAAGCAAGAAGATAAAACAACTGTTATTCCTCTTTAAATAAATCGTTATCATAGGTCATGGGTTCAAGGCCATAGAGCTAAATATTTTTTTTGAGATAATTCATTTAAATAAATCATACAATAAGAATACCCTAGGCTCGACAAAAGAAAGGCCTCAACCACTTAGGCCGCAACTCTTTTAAAAATATAATAGCATAGATGCAAATAGGATAATAACAAAACCGCCATATTTTCACAGAAGCATTTACGAAAGTTACAGAGTATTTCTATCAGTTACAGCCTGAGAGAAAATTGGTTATCAATGACTTAAATCACTTTATAATTCCTGTTAAAGTTACAAAAAAACGTAGCCAAAACAACCCATTTCTATAATAAACAAAATATAAATTCATTACAGAGTCGTTCCAAAATTATAACATTATATAAATTAAAAAACAAGGGCATGAAACCCAGTTAGAGTGAAGTCACAGTATTTTTTAATATCCATGGCGAATTTACATTAAAAGTCTGTAAACAAAGGGAATTTCAAACCCAACTTAGCCCGAGGGAAACAAAAAGAAAAGAAACATTTCATCCCTTTCATTAATGTTGTAATCAAGAGTGTTACCATTTCAAAATGGAAGGAGGCCTGTGTAAACCAGGAATCCCCAAAAACGAAACCAAAACCTGAAAAGAAAACACGGTACCATCTTTTCCTTAACTCTCCACACTGTCAAGATCATAGGGTTCCAAGGTTCAGGGCTTTAAGTCTTACCAGCACCTTTCGTTGTCGGTACCATCAACCTGAACCCATACCAGTAAACCAAGCAACCATCGATTAAGACTCCTTCCAAGCGACATTTTCAACAGAGGTTAAAAACATAACTAATGTTCTTTAAAAACTATGCATTAAACAAAATAAAAACTCTACGAAGGAGCCACTTACTAGGTACAACTGTTCTCCGTGAATGGCTAAGAATTTTAAGTCAAAGACTATGGGAAATGCAATTAAAATGGAGTGTGATGAGTGTTGGAAGGGTCGAGATCCTTCGGCTCTTCCCTCCAGTCATACAACACAACAAGAGAGACAGAAAGATTAATGTAAAAGTCTCAACACATAAGCCTTAAACATGCATAGGGTTTTACCTTTCCACAACTGGACATCACCACAAAGTCAATCACATGGGTGTTTTAACTTTCCACCTACCTCCAAAAGATTTTATTGTTTTGACACCATCCGTGCTATTGTTTGAAAATGTGTTTTTATTGGGCATGTTTTCCTTAGTACTTGTATGTCAACCTAGGTTAAGCACCCCTTCGAAACTCCTTATCTTTGCTTCTCTTTTAACCTTGTTGGTAACACCATGGTTCTTGTCACCTTAGGTTTAGTTGCAAGGAATGGAGCTAATCCTCCCTTGTAAACACCTGCAAAATTTAAATGGTTTAACCATGCGTTAGCTTATATAAGCTAAGTAATACATAAAACCCTGTAAACCTAGCAGCGACATAGGGTTTATAAAAAGAAAAAAAAACATGATGAATCCACTTCCTACAAGTAAACTTAGTTTAAGCATAAACTGAAAACACACGACAAGTCAAGAGTGACTTAATAACTTTGGAAAAACAAGTACTTTAATCATAAGATTTAAGAGTTGTATTCTAGCATAAGTATCGTATATAGGGTAACGCTTTCAAATTGTTACGTATCAATCTTATAGATCTTGATATAAGAGATTATTGATTTATAATAATTACTAAAGTGTTATGGTGAAGCCAGGAATACTAATCAGTAGGGTTTTAATTATGAGAAACCAGAATAGTCTTTATTTTGACTTGAATCCCCTATAACATTTATTTATTTATTTATGAATTATAGAGTTGTTACATGTGGTATCAGAGTAAGTTTCCAAACACTAAACTTGAAGTTGGCTCAACTTGCATACAAAACAGGAAAACAAAAATACTGACTATGTTCAAAAAATTGTTTTTATACAGAAATATACATTTTTATTTTGCAGGATATGGAAGGAGTAGAGGCATCTGCTGAAGATGGATCACATCATAATAATCTAGACGATATATATGTGGAACTAAATAATTAACCATCTGAATTACTTCAAACAATAAAGGACTTAAAATATGAATTACAGAAGGAAGATAATGAAAGAATCCTAAGAGCACAGGAAGAATTAAATCAGATATTGCTGGATAAATTACATAACAAAGGAAAAGATAAGAGAAAAGAGCATGAATCTGAATCTGGAACTATATCTACAAGTGTAAAGGTAAGAAGCTAAAATTTTATGATAATGAAAGTTATTCCTCTTTAGGAATTAAGGTTAGGTCACACAGAGAAAAGCATAAATATTCCGGTGAAAGTAGCGATAGTGATAACAGTCCTAAAAAGAGAAAATATAAACCTTATGAAGAAATTTTAGGAGATTTTAAGAAGATAAAACCCCCTATGTTTAATGGAGAGGTGGAAAAAGGTGAAGAAGTCGAGGCATGACAAAGTATTTTCAAATTTATAATTACTCAGATAGGCTAAAAGCTAGAATGGCTATCTATAACTTAAGTGGAAAAGCTGATATATGGTGGCAGGATATAAAAAGAGTGAAAAACATTAAAGAAAAGTATGTAACTTGGAGGAATTTTAAGAAATACTCTAAAAGAAATTTTTTATCTTAACAATTACGAAGAAAGAGCTAAGGAATTTTACGATCTTAAGCTAGGTTCAATGTCAATGAAGGAACTAAGTAGTAAATTTATAAGTTTATTATGCTATGTACCTTATATTATCGATGAAAAGACTAAGATACAGAGGTTTCTAAGTTGCTTACCTCTTAGCTTCAAGGAAATAATTGAATACGGCAATCCAAAAACCCTTGAGGAGTTAATGAGGAAAGATAATTTATGTTATGAACAAAGCAAAAATAAAAAAAGAAGTCATACCTATCTGGAAGAGTAAAAGAACAAATCATTTTGAACAAAAAAGAAAAGGCTTTAAGCCTAATAGAAATTTTGGAAATAACTCCTGAAACTATTCTAAAAATAATTATCAAGGAACATATTTTAAAAGTAATACACAACAGAATTTTACAGCAGCAAAGAAAGAAGATATACCTAATAATCATGGTAAAAATAATGAAAAAAGAGAACCTGTAAAATGTTGGGAATGTCAGGGACCTCATTATGCGAAGGATTGTCCAAACATAAAGAGGAATCTAAGCAATGTGCATACAATTCAGGAGGAAGCGACTATTGGTGATGTAGCAAATGAGATGCCCAGAATTAATGCATCCTTGGAGAATTGACAGGATGATCACCAAACATCCATGATTGTAATATAAGGTATGATAAAGAACACACCTATTTCTATTTTGATAGACCTAGGTGTTAGTTTAAGCTATGTGTCACCTAGTATAGAAGAAAGTTGTAACTTGAATTTAAAAAACTTTGAAAAATATTGGCTGGTTTAGTTAGCTACAAAAACCAAAAGAAAGGTAGTTAGATATGCTGAAAATTGTGAAATGTTTACGAGTCAATTCAAAACTCAAGTGAAATTAAATATATTACCGCTAGTGTCATATGATGTTTTAATAGGTATGGTCTGGTTGGAAAAACACAGAGTAGTTTTAAATTGTTTTGAGAAAACATTTACATGTTTAAATGAAAAAGGAGAAACAGTTATAGTAAAAGGAATACCTTGAAAAGTTTCTGTTAGACAGATTTCAGCTTTGCAAATGAAAAAATATGTACGTAAAGGTTGTAAATTTTTTGTTGTGCATGTATTAAATGACAAACACATGAATAAAGAAGATAGGTTAAAATTAGATGATATAACAATCTTAAAAAAAAATAGATGTATTACCGGAAGAGATTCGAGGATTACCTCCGAAAATATAATTGGATTTTACTATTGAATTAGTACCAGGAGTTGTACCCAAATCAAGTTCCTTACTGGATGAACATACTAGAACTTAATGAATTAAAAATACAACTACTAGAGTTAATAGATCAGAATTATATAAGACCAAGTGTATCCTCTTGGGGAGAACCTGTGTTATTTGTTAAAAAGAAAGATGATACCTTACGTTTATGTATAGATTATCGTTAGTTAAATAAGATGACAATTAAAAACAAATATCCATTGCCTAGCATAGATGATCTGTTCGATTGGATACGTAGAGCAACGATATTCTCTAAAATAGACTTGAGATCTGGATATCATCAAGTCAGAATTAAAGATGAAGATATATTTAAAACTGCACTCAGAACCTGATACGAGCATTATGAGTTTGTAGTTATGCCATTTGGGCTAACGAATGCTCCAACATCTTTTATGTGCTTAATGAACAGTGTCTTAAGTAAATACTTGGATAAATTTGTAGGTGTCTTCATAGATGACATACTAATTTATTCAAAAACAAAAGAAGAACATGATGAACATCTACAGATAATATTACAAGTTCTAAGAGAACACAAATTGTATGCTAAATTTAGTAAATGCGAGTTCTTTAAGGATAAAATACAGTATCTAGGCCATGTGATATCGAAGGAAGGGATATTAGTGGATCCTGATAAGATAAGAGCAATAATGGAATGATCTGTTCCTAAGGACATATCGGATGTACGATTGTTCATGGGAATTATAGGTTATTATCGAAAATTCATAGAAGGATTCTCGAATATCATGAATCCCATATCATATTTACAAAAAAATGGAAAAACATGTGTATGGGATGTAAAATGTGAAGAAAGTTTTAACAAGTTAAAAGAATTATTAACCACTACACCTATCTTAAAAATAACAGATCCAAATAAGGACTTTGTTGTATGCACTAATGCATGCAACAAGGGCCTAGGTGGAGTATTAACACAAGAAGGTCATGTACTAGTATATGAGTCAAGAAAGTTAAAAATACGTGAAAAGAATTATGCTACCTACGATTTAGAGTTGGCTTCTATAGTACAAGCTTTAAAAATGTGGCTCCATCATCTAATCAGTAGAATATTTTTATTAATGTCTAATAACATAAGTTTGAAATACTTGTTTAATCAACAAAATCTAAATGCAAGGCAAGCAATATGGTTTCCTTTCCTTAGCGAATATGATTTTGAGATCAAACATATAAAGCATATAAAAGGAAAGGAGAATAAGGTCATTGATGCCTTAAGAAGAAATGAAAAACTGAATTTCATAGCCATTGTTAGCAACTATTAAACAGAATTGGATGATAAGTTTGAATATGGAGTAAAAATGGACAAAGATTATCAAAATTTAAGAGAAAAAGTTACAAAAAACGAATATGAAAATATAAAAACAGATTTAAGTACTTTGAATGAAAAAGGTTTAATGCTGTATAAAAACAGATTATATGTACCTAATGTACCATAAATTAAATTGCTGATCTTAAATGAAGTATATAAGAGTCCTTACTCATGACATCTTGGTTACCAAAAGATGATAACAATGCTAAGAAAAGATTATTTCTGGCCTAATATGAAAAATGAAGTAGTTGAATATATAGCTAGGTGTATAGAATGCCAGCAAGTTAAAGTTGAGCATCGACACCCAACAAGTTTATTGAAACCATTACCAATCCCAGATTGGAAATGGGAAATTATCAGCCTCGATTTCATAACAGGACTGCCTAAAAATCAAAAGAAAAATGATTTTGTAATGGTAGTGTTAGATAAACTTAGCAAAGCAGCGCAGTTTATACCTGTTAAAACTACTTATAAGGCTCCTAATATTGCTGATATTTTTATGAAGGAAAATTTTCATTTGCATGGAATTCCTAAGGTGATAATTTCTGATAGGGATCCTAAGTTTACTGGTAATTTTTGGAAGTTATTGTTTAAAGGATTAGATACTAAACTAAATTTTAGTATTGCTTATCATCTGCAAACAGATGGACAAACATAAAGAGTAAATCAAGTTTTAAAAGACATGTTACGGATGTATGTTAGGGATCATCCAAAGAAATGGGAAGAATATCTGCACTTAGTTGAGTTTACTTATAACAATCATTATCAAGCTTCAGCTAAACTTAGTCCTTTTGAAATATTGTATGGTAGGAAATGTAATACTCCCATTTCATGGAGTAATCCAGTTGACAGATTAATGTTAGGACCTGACTTGTTAAAAGAAATGGAACTAACAGTGAAACAAGTACAAAGCAATCTGAAAATTGCACAGGATAGACAAAAGAGTCATGCAGACCTTAAAATAACTCAAAAATAATTCCAAGTAGGTGAGCATGTTTTTGTCAAGGAAAAACCCAGAAAAATCTCCTTTAAGTTGGGGAGTTGTGTTAAATTAGCACCCATGTATCATGGACCATTTGAAATTAGCACCCATGTATCATGGACCATTTGATATATTGTCAAGAGTTGGACCAATGGCTTATTAGTTAGATTTTCCACCTAATATCAAAATACATAACGTATTTCATATTTCTATATTGAAAAAGTATGTGCATGATGCTACTCATGTAATTTTTTGGAATGTTATTCAGGTCGAACCAGAAGGATTTTTTCAGGTGGAACTGGATTGTATCCTCGACAAGAGAGAAATGTTTCTCTAGAATTGCACCATTAGACAAGTAAAGGTGCAATGGAAGCACCTTATTTTAGATGAAACAACCTAGGAATTGGAGAGTCATATGCGGGAGGCATATCCAATTTTGTTCCAGGAAAACTCAGATGATACTTAAGCAACATCGAGGATGATGTTGAACTTACGAGGCGGTGTTTGTAACCGACCTAGAACTGAAAACACTTTATTTTTTAGAAGACATTACTTTAAAATTATTGTAAAGTTTTATGTTGTTGACCAAGGATGGTCAAAGATGACTGTAATTGAATATTTTATTTATTTAAAAATTAAAAGAAGAGACACCTATCCAAAGGAGAATGTTGAAGAGTTTTCACTAACCCACTAAGAGCAACGATCTGCTATAGAAGGCCAAAACGAAAAATGGAAGCAACAACATTCACTTTATAGCTGTTGCAGGAGGAAACATCCCTATAATTGTGGTCATGTTCCCAAGAAAAGAGGAACTGAGAAGGTGGATCATTTAATTACAAAACTAACCCAAAGACCTAAGCAAGCTTATATATACCATCGAATGAGTAGGAGGTTCACTACATTCTAAGTGATTAGAGCCTTGTGGTTTTGCTGGAAAACTGAAAAGTTAGGCACACAAGAGGAATTCGATGAGGGGAAAGCTAGAGTGAATTGCTAAGAGTTTATCTCTGCAAGTGTGAATGCTAAGTTATAGAGAGTATTGTATAGGATTCTACACAATTCATCCTGGTGGTTCAGTGAACAAGCTCAAGGGTCCTAAAGCAAGTGATCTTGGTTGCTTTCAGGAGAAGGTTGGGAGGAACAGTCTTCTTTGGGTGTTTATCGACTTCTGGAGTTAACAGGTTCTATATTATTCTAGTTATTTATCTTTGATTCAATATTCTTATTATATATGAAGGAATTTATAGATGAATGGTTATTATTTTTTTAAAATAAGGTAGGAAAGACTTATATTCTATAATTTATAAGTAGAATAAAATATATGGCTGTAATAATTTTTCCATTCTGGAATTGCAGGCTATATCTTCTTTTTAATTAGAAACAAAATTTTATTATAGTTTAACTAATGATATGTATAGTATTCGATTGGTAAACATTTATCATTTTTGTAATGTTCTAATAATTTATACAAAATTTAGATAATAGGATAAACAAAGTTGTTAAAGTTTAACTAAATCTTTGGCCGCTAGGGCTTACCTTAGTTAAGCATTTTTTTTGAAACCCTAAATCAAAGTTTATAACTATTCAAAAACCAGTTTTGGAAATATTTTAAACAATTTATTGTTTCTACAGAACAACTTTAGTAGCTAATAATTTGAAAATGCAATGGCCTTACGACCTTAAAACATGGATAAAATTTACAGCAAAAGCCCAAAAATTTAAATATTAGGCTAAACAAGATTTTCACATAATATTTATCCAATAACGAATTTAAGGTTTAACATTACAATTAGCAAAATATCTAACCATTAAAATTATTAAAACTTCTCATTTGAAAATTTATTTTAGATCAAGAGTTCAAAGCCCGTGGGGTTATCTTTCTTTCAAGTAATCTTATATACAAAACTACAACAAACATAACCTGAAAACAAATATCAAGAACTGGGTCATAACCCTTATCAACTTGGCGTTTTTTTAATAGAGGTTTAATTACAGTAACTTATAACCAAACAATAAATCTATTTTCATTTAACATTAAAAAAATTATCCATTACATAGTTGTAACCGAGGGTTAAACAAGAAGATAAACCAACTATTCTTCATCTTAAAATAAATCGTTATCACAGGTCAAGGGTTCAAGGCCGTAGGGATAAATATTTTTTTTCTTCAGATAATCATATTTAAATAAATCATACAACAAGAATACCATAGGGTCAACAAAAGAAAGGCCGCAGCCAGTTAGGCCGTAACTCTTTTAAAAATATAATAGCATAGATGTAAATAGGATGATAACAAAAGCACCATCTTTGAACATAAGAATCTACGAAAGTTACAGAGTATTTTTATCAGTTACAGCCTGAGAGCAAATCAACTATCAGTGGCTTAAATCACTTTATAATTCTTGTTAAAGTTACAAATAAACATAGCCAAAAAAACCCATTTCTATAATAAACAAAATATAAATTCATTACAGAGTCATTCCAAAATTATAACATTATATTAATTAAAAATAAGGGTGTGAAACCCAGTTAGAGTTAAGTCACACTATTTTTTAAAATCCATGGTGAATTTACATTAAAAGTCTGTAAACAAAGGGAATTTTAAACCCACCTTAGCCCGAGGGAAACAAAAATAAAAGAAACATTTCATCCCCACCTTTAATGTTGTAATCAAGAGCGTTACCATTTCAAAATGGAAGGAGGCCTGTGTAAACCATGAATCCCCAAAAATGAAACTAGAACTCAAAAATAAAACATGATACCAACTTTTCCTTAACTCTCCACACCTTTAAGATCGTAGGGTTCCAAGGTTCGTGGCTTTAAGTCTTACCAACACCCTTCGTTGCTGGTACCATCGACCCAAACCCATACTAGTAAACCAATATACCACCGATTAAGCCTCTTGCCAGCAACATTTTCAGAAGAGGTTAAAAATAACTAATGTTCTTTAAAAGCTATGCATCAAATGAAATAAAAACTCCACGAAGCCACTTACTAGGTACAACTGTTCTCTGCGAGTGGCCGAGAATTTCAAGTCAAAGACTATGGGAAAGGAAATTAAAATGGAGTGTGATGAGTGTTGGAAAGGTTGAGAGCCTTTATATTTTCCCTCCATTCCTACAACAAATCAAAAGTGACATAAAGAACAATGTAAAAGAATTAATATAGAAGGTTAAACATACATAGGGTTTTACCTTTCCACATCTGGACAACACCACACACTCAATCACATGGGTGCTTTAACTTTCCACCTGCCTCCCAAAGATTTTATTGTTTCGACACCATCCTTGCTATAGTTTGAAAATGTGTTTTTCGTGGGCATGTTTTCCTTAGTACTTGTATGTCAACCTAGGTTAAGCACCCCTTCGAAACTCCTTATATTTGTTTCTCTTTTAAACTTTTTGGTAACACCATGGTGCTTGTCACCTTAGGTTTAGTTGCAAGGAATGGAGCTAATCCTCCCTTGTAAACACCTGCAAAATTTAAAGGGTTTAACCATGCGTTAGCTTATATAAGCTAAGTAAGACATAAAACCCTGTAAACTTAGCAACAAAGTATGGTTTATAAATAAATAAAAATAAACATGACAAATCCACTTCTTACAAGTAACACAGTTTAAGCATAAACTGAAAACATACGACAATTTAAGAGTGACTTAATAACTTTTGGAAAAACAAGTACTTTAATCATAAGGTTTAAGAGTTGTATTCTAGCATAAGTATCGTATATAGGGTAACACATTCAATTTGTTACGTATCAGTATTATAGATCTTGATATAAGAGGTTATGGATTTATAACAATTACTTAATGGTTATGGTGAAGGATTGGGGATGAATCCACTAGGGGAGAGGCGAAGATCTAGGAAACTATTGTGATTCAGTTGACAAAAAAAGACGTCAACTTGGTACATGTGAGTTGTAAAGACAAATTATTTACCTTTAAATGATTCAGTTTACAGATGCAGGTGCTCAAAATGGAAATGTTAAACATTACTCGTTGTAATTGCTAAACAAAAACGTCTACTTACACATTTATGTAACCAATACGTGTAAAATATTATTATCATATATATATAACTCATGCTCCTAAAGAAGGAGAGACCCTATGGAGAAGTTTAATATTTTCCTATTTTGAAGTAGACTTTTAAACAACTATACTTTTTCGTATAGAAGTGGGAAACACACAATTATCACACAAAGATATATATATATATATATATATATATATATATATATATATATAGAGAGAGAGAGAGAGAGAGAGAGAGAGAGAGAGAGAGAGAGAGAGAGAGAGAGAGAGATAAAAGGGGGGCTTATTAGTTAATAAGAATAATATTCATAAAACAAGGGAAATACTCCTTATAAACAAAGGATAGGAGCTTTTGAACTACTTGTATACAATTGTATGCGAAAAGAAAGATAACAAAACGTTTAAACCACTACGCTGCCTGTTGCTTTGATTTAAGTTTTTAATAGCCTTCCTTGGAAAGAAGGAAAAGTGACTCCTTGATGGAAAACATGGGAGATTAACTATCACCATTTTTATCCATTGAAAAGGAAAAATATTTCTATTTAATGTTAATGAATTCTCTTAGAGGGACACTTTTTGGGGGAAAGAGCTGAGGATCGCTGGAGAGGAGGTTTCTATTACCTTGTTGAGGCCTGGAAAATCACAGGTAACAATAGTTAGGCCCTTCTCCCCAGTAAATGTTCCCAACTAGCCCGTTACTGTTTGGTATGGGGAATCTGTTTGGTTTACGGTCCGGCTACCATAGGTCAAGTAACAAAAATAAAGGGTTTTACCGGTTACGGCCCGGTCCATCGTATATGTTTTTAGTTTTTGTATTTAAGTATGAGATGTAATTGCCTATCTAAAAATGCATACGAGGAGTGGTCACAATGTGATGCACAGGTTCTTACCTCTCGTCTTAACTCTCTCGCATCTAAACCACTCAGAACAAGAAAAAACTAAAACTAACTATCTAACCTATTCCTAGGGAGCAAGATTATTATTCATCAATGAGTAATGTATTTTGTGCATGCATTAAGAAAAATCACAGATAGTTGTTACTTATTTCAAAACACATGAAAATTTATAGATATATGAACAACTAGATAGCTAATTGTTTATGAACAACATTCATTACTCATAGTGGAAATTTCATAGAATAAACTAGAGCGCATTCATAACAAGAACATAGGTTCAAAGAGTTAGAACGATCTCACAAATAATGGATAACAGCTGAAAAATAAATAGTTCACATTCAACAAATACATAGCACAACATTCGAAACCTTCCACAAAGCTTTCTCCAACAGGAAACTTGTAATTTCTTTATGCAAAAGGAAATAATTCTTCTTACATCATACTCTCACAAATATCTCTGGGAAAAATTCCCCTATCACATCTAACTCTCCTATACTTATACAAAACAACAAAACCTTTGGGTTGCCACCCCCCCAGGCAACCTTTGGACTCCCCCAACCGTTTAATCTTACAATTTTTTCCTTTTGTGAGTGCTCATGATTCATACAATGCATTACATTTCAGACGAAGACTTATGAGTACTTCATAAAAGAGACTGGCTCGGCAACTGATGAATCTTTTCCAAGCCTGGGCCTTTGCTTCTATTGATTCTGCTTTGTCTTTTATATATGTATTCTTTAAAGTAGCAATCATCAAACTGGGTCTGAAAAATTCTCTAGGTCTATCTGCAATTAAAATGAAAAACTCATCATTAATTCGGATTGCACCCAAGATCATCTAAATTTCAATAAAACGTAAACCATACTATCAATAAAAATAAGCATAAAAAATGAAACATGGTACTGTGTTTTCATCGTGAAAACCTTAACTTAAACAGAAAACTTTCGTCGCCCATGAAATATGATAAAAGCTCATAAAAAAGGTGGGACATCCTTACCAACGGGAAAAACTAAGCATTATAGCATCGGATGATCAAATCACTAAGCCGCCGCAAACGGCGGGAGCCAACAACCTAAGGGTTCCACGACAAAATAAAACGTCGGCAAAATAAACACTAAAAACTGTAGCATCGGACCTTGGAACCACTACAGCATCGGACGACTAGTTCAATGAGGAGCCGTAACGGTGGAAGTCACATGGACTAAGGGTTCTGTAGACCAGAAAACGCCGACGAAAATCAGAACAAATAATCGGTGAACGGAACAACTATACATCAGATGGTTAGTTCACTCAGCTACTGCAATAGTGGAAACCATATATACTAAGGGCTCCATGGAAAAATAAAAACATCGACGGTTGGAAACTCTAAAAGCTAAAGGTTGGAGTTCATAACCACTAAACATCGGCAAGATAGTTTACTAGAAAACCGCAATGACAGAAACTGAAGAGACAATGGGTTCTGCAACCAAAGGCTCAATGTTGTCGCCGTGTCGGCAGCACAAAAGTTTAGTACTCCAATCAATCGTCAACATCGTTCTTATGGTGAAAACAAAAAACATCGTGAAGTAAAAGTTTGGTCAATAAAACAAAAGCATTGGTGAAAATCATAACTATCCAACGGGTCATTCATCATTTAGCTTCCACAACGGCGGCTGTGTAGAGAACTACAGCCCCGATTCACTGTTCAAATGGCTTTCGATAGTGATAAACAAACATAAAACATAGCGTTAAGTTCTCAAAGACCTTTGGCTGGGCAACATTGAAATAGTTCATTTAATCTCTGAAACAGTAGCGGCACAGAGAAATAGAACCCCGACTCAATCTTCAACAAGCCTCCGACAGCGATAAAACCAAACCATTCAAAAACAGTCAAAAGTATTTGTAGACAAAAAATAATCATTTGTCCTTTGAAAGCGATAAACAATTGAATTCAATTCAAACTCAGGAAAATCCAAAATTGTAGCAAAGGAACAACCGAATTTAGGAAACCAATAAAACCAGGCAAGATAAAATCAACAAGGAGGGTCCAAAATTTTAAAAATTTGGGAAGAAAGTTGCAGCTGCAACAATTGGCGACTATCTGGTGAACCCAGATCTCTGGAAAACTTCTTCTTTGAGCAACATACTGTTTTGACAATAAAAACTAACATGCTAAATTCCTCTAGATGTCTGGATTTCCCAAATGACAAATGTATGTACTTTAATCATTGATATCAGTCCAATTTAGGGATCATGGGAACCAAGATTTAAAAGTCCATATAACTCTTTTGAGGCCAGGAATATGAATTTCATTTTTTACCTCTGTCTTTGGGTAGTTTCCAGCTAGGACACTACAGGATTGTAACATATGGTAAACATAAATATTCATTTGTTCCTCATTCCCATGCCATTTTGCACTTTTTGTGCTTTTGGACTTTTGTCCTTTCTTTTGAGTCCTCCTTCATGCCTTTCTTTCTGAATTTTTTTATTTAGGCTCCTCTATCCATAGTGTCCTTTTGTGTGAGAGATGTATTTAATCTTTAGCTCACAGACGGAGAAGAACTTTGGCAATTTTGTACTCATATGATTTAGTACTTTGTTTTGATACATATTGCTTTCTCAGGAGATTCTTGACTCTTATTTGCCTTTTGGCTTTCAATTCTTGGCATGGGATCATTTATATATAATATACTATTTACCTTGCTTCCTTTCCATGGGTCTTTTGCTGTCACTCCCTAGGACATTTTAAAAATCTGAGATGGATGGAGACTCAAAATAGTATTCCAGACCTTTTGATCCTGAGTTATTTTACAAGGATTAAGTAGGACTTCAATGTGTTCATAGCCATTTAGGAAAAACTGCAAACAAGAAGAAATTCTTTTAGATAAAACAAAAGTACATAGTCTTATAGTCAAGGATTTTAATTAATCCAGAATTCTAATGCTCTCCATGCAACCAAAAGTTTGCTTCTTTTATTTAAATCCATCAAAATATAAAAAACTATAGAAATAAGGTAAATAAAAAATAAACAACTTATTCAGTTTATTTATGTACAAAACAAAAACAAAAAATCAGGAAAAATAAGGTCTGAGAACTAAACCATTAACTGGTAAGTTCTCCTCCCACCCCTGTAAATCTTCCAATTTGTAGGTTGAGGGGCCAAGTTTTGTTGCAATCTGAAAAGGGCCTAACCATAACTGTTGAAACTTGTGTGTTTCCCCTTTTCATCATGCGGGTGATCCCACTTAAGAACCAGGTCTCCCACTTCAAATTCGTTTTTTCCAACTTCATGTTTATCAAACCACCATTTCACTACTTCCTGTTGATACTTAAAACGTTCTTTGGCGCTGGATCTAGAATCCTTCGCCTTCAAAAGATTATAGATTCTAATTTGCAAGATTTCGTTATCTGTGCCTCTAGACTCTTGGGCTATTATGGAAGATGGTAGCATAATGTTAGGAGGAAGGATAGCTTCTTTTCCATAAGGGTATACGGTGAAACAACTAAGGAATTCTTGGGTGTGACCCTATCAGCCCAAAGAGCATTCGGTAATGCTAAATGCCAACTTTTCTGGTTTTCTATCACAGTATTTTTTAAGATCCTAATCAGATTCTTGTTTGTAGATTCTGCCAAACCATTCCCTTGTGGGTAGTAGTTTGCAGAATAGTGCAACTTAATTCCTCTTTCATGAGCAAAAGCAGTTAATCTAATAGAAGAAAAATAAGTAGCATTATCGAAAACCAGGGAAATTGGAACCCCAAACCTGGTCATAATATGATCTTGCAAGAAATCCATGACCGCATCTTCATTCACTTTACGTAACGGAGTTGCCTCGACCCATCTAGTGAAGTAGTCAATTGCCGTCAAAATATATTTGTGTTGCAAGGAAGAATTTGGTTTTATCTCTCCAATGATATCAATTCCCCATTGCTCAAATGGTTCTGTTATCATCACCGGCTTCAAAGGTCCTACTGCTTTGGCTTGTCTTCCCCCACACCTTTGGCATATATCACACTTTCTGACATGGGCATGCGCATCTTTGAATAGTGTGGGCCAATAGTATTTGGCTCTGAGAATCTTATGGGCTGTCGTATCTTCGAAAAAATGACCTCCAGCAGGCCCATCATGTAACTTTGTTATCACTTTCTTTGTGTCTTCTTTCTTTAAGCATCTGAGAAGGACTCCATCATAATTCTTCCTAAATAAAATTCCATCAATGATCTGATATGCAGCTGATTTAAGGTGCAATGCTCTTCGCTGTTTGGAATTCCAATGTTCTAGCAACAATCCTTCTTGAAGGTAATGAAAAAGGTCTCGGTACTAGGAATTTGGAGCTGTGAAAAGGGGACATACATCCATCATATGTAATTCAGCTTCATTTTCCCAATCGTTTTCTTCATTATTTTTACCTTCAGCCATTAGTTTGCATAGTCCTTGCCCTTTAACTATGGATGCTAGTTTGAATTCAAGATCATATTCTTGTAAAGCTATTACCCATTTTCCTCTTCTTTCTCCTAATTCTTTTTGTACGAAAAGAGACCTTACAGCTAGGTGTGGAACTATTGCCTTCGTTTGGTTCTTAAGTATGTACGGCCTAAATTGTTTTACCGCTTTGAAGACTGCATAAGCTTGTTTATCCACAGCTGGGTAATTCAATTCATCCCCCTGCAGACCAGTGCTCATAAATGATATGGGGTACTCATCTCCTCCATCTTCCTTCTAAGTAAGCACCGCTACTAATGAATCGTCAGATGTGAGAGTGTACAAAATAAAATCCTTCTCAAAATTTGGACTTTGTAGAGAGGGTGCATGAGCAATAGATGTCTTTATTTTACTGAATGCATTCTTCTCTACATCAGTCCACTTGAATTGTACACTTTGTTTCACCATTTGCTGCAAAGGTTTAACAATTTGAGCAAAATCTGGCACAAACCTTCGCACGAAATTTATTGTCCTCATGAATGATTGCATACCTTTTTAGTTATGGCATAAAGGGATCTATTCAATAACTTTAATCCTTTCTAGGTCTATGGAGATCCCCTTTTTAGAAACCACGTGACCCAGTAGCTTTCCTTCTATAACTGCAAACACACATTTCCTTGGATTTAGTGAGATGCCATATTTTTTACAACGCTCAAAATTTTGTTTTAGATGGAATGCATGTTCTTCTCTCTTCTTTGAAAATATCGTGACATCGTCGAGATATACTACAACACTACAACCAATTAGACCGCATAAAGATATATCCATAGCCCTCTAGAAAGTAGCTCCAGCGTTGACGAGTCCAAAGGGCATCCTTCTGTAAGCAAAAGTTCCCCATTTTGTTCTGAATGTAGTTTTAATTCTTTCTTCCTCAGCTACTAACACTTGATTGTAACCAGAGAATCCATCTAATAATGAAAATAACTCAGAACCCGAAACCATCTGCAATATCTATTCCATGGGTGGGACCGGGTAGTTGTCTTTATCCGAAGCGTGATTTAGGTTTCTAAAATCCACACATAGCCTAATTTCTCCAGATTTCTTCCTTACTAGTACCAGATTCAACACCCATTCCGAGTGTCTAACTTTGAATAAAATTTTAGCATCCAATAATTTCTTCACTTCATTCTGAATTAACAGCTCCAGTTTTGGATGCATTTTTTTCAACAGCTGTTGATAAGGCTTGACTCCAGATCTAATAGGAATGACATGTTGTATAGTCTTTGTGTCATATGTTTTGAGCTCTTCACATGTCCAGGAAAATACATCTTTGTACTGTTTGAACAAACTAATGAACTTATTTCTTTCACCCAGGGAACAACATTTTCCCAAATTTACATATTTGGGTTTAACTTCAGTTCCCAAATTTATCAGCTCGAATTGCAAAGATGAGCTATGAGTCTTGAAATTTGCTGGTCTTCTAAATTTGTTGTCTAAATCAAACATCCGCTCTAAGGTCCTAACCCCTTTAGGAATGATGTTGTCGAATTTTAACTCATCTTGGTGTTCTTCGTCATCGATAATTGCCCCTTTGAAAGTTTCATCATTCATCAAACATTCCAAGATTTGTTGATCATCATCAAAATCTCGTAGATTAGTAATCATGTCTGGAACTGAAGGCCTGAAAAGTAATTCAATAGAACACTTGTTATTTGAAGGTACAAGCCTTGCTGCTGAGGTAGGTTAGCTGCTGCGTTCTTTAGTCTAGGAATGGATACAATATTAAATGCATAAAAATTTGTCAGCAAATCCCACACTTCATTCTGATAAGATTTTAAATGAGGAGAGATGCAATGTATCCGTTTTCAAATTTGCTTTACAATTATTTCAGAATCCCCATACACTTTCAGATTTTCTACCTTTAATTCAATTGCTTTTCTTAGTCCCTAAACTAATGCTTCATATTCGATTGTGTTATTGGTACATTCAAACTCTAATCTACACAAAAGAAAATGTTTATTTTTCTTTGGATCAATCAGGACACATCCAGCTCCTGATCCTTCCAAAGTTTTAGATCCATAAAAAAAAAGTGTCCAAAAACTATCTACTTCTATCGTACTTGAATCAACAACTACATCTAAAACTAAGTCTACTATTTTACAGTCAAATTCATCAGCCCGTGAAAATTGAAGGAGATCGCCCTGTGTGTCTGGTGTATCATTGGATTCTTTTGCTTGGTAATTTCCTGGTTCAAGCTCAAGAAAGTAATTTCCCAACACAGAATTCACTAGTTCATTCTTACTCTCCAACTGAGTAATATTGTGCTTCATATGGGGCTCTCTTAAAACTTTTATTTGGTTGGGAATTCCCTTATAAGGAAACCACATATGTGACCAATCTGATGCAAAATATCCATTTAGCTTTGCTGACCAATCCCGACTCAAAACAAGTCCATAAGCCTCAAGTATGTCTGCTACTACAATATCGATGAACTGACATACCTTTTCATTTGAAGATAGTCAAATCAAAACATCCTCCATTTCCCCAATTACCTTCACATCTGTCTGTCTAACTGAATGACTTGCCAAGTAGATGGTTTAAGTTGTCCATTTATCTTCTTACAGACTGAAAGGGGCATAACATTGACTGATGCCCCTGAGTCTACTAAACAGTTGTGCACGTTATGGTTGAAAATTTCAAAAGTTAGGAGAAATGGTGGGGTTTTGCATTTAGACTTACCTCCCACACTTGCTTCACCAATTTTTTCTCCTTCAGGTTGATTGTCAGTGGGAAGCTTTTCCTTTGGTACTTCAAGTGCCTTTAACAATATTTCTTTCTGCTGAGGCACATTACACATTTCAAACAACAAGATATTGGCCTTAGCTCTCTTAATATCTTCCACAGTATCATACTCCATCTTATGTTCTTTGAGATCCTTTTTTACATCATAAGTGTTCTCCTCAATGGGCTTAACAGGCATGTTGATTTGCTTTGGATTTTGACTCGTAATGGTGAATTCTGGTATTTTATCAGCTGTGGTGCTCTTCTAGATTTTCTTTACATTCTTTTGAAGTCTCTTGATTTTCAGGAGTACTGATCTGTCCTCTTTTATCAAACCTTGGCTTCTTGTTGTCATGTTTGTTTTTGATATCTCCTCCTATTTCACATAGCCTTCTTTTTCGGTATGAAACATCGAGACACAGTCCCATAAAACCAGAGCATCCTCTTCTTGATTTTCTGTGGATTTATTTCCCTTTTCCTCTTCATCATCAACTTTTGTTAGTCTAGAGTCCAATAGCTAATTCATTATTAATGTCATTGAATTGATCCATTGAGGACAATTTTTTTTCAGAATGAGGCTGCTGATGAAAGGTGCAAAAATTATCCATCCCTACCTCCATCAAATTCATTGATGCAGGGCTGTGTGGAGGAGGTTTAGATTGATTTTTGTCCTCTCTCATTTTATAGTAAGGCTTATAAGATTTATGAGCTTCTTTTTCCTTTTCTAGATCTATTATTCTGTTAGATAGTTTCTAAATTATTTTCAACATTCCTTCAAAGTCATGTGACTCCTCCTCCTTAGGCTTAGACAGTAATAAGGCCTTCTTACCAAAAAAAAATTCTCCTTACTACTCAGGATAATATTCTATGCTCTATCTTTCAACTTCTACTCTCTCAGCTTTTTCATAAGTTTATGATAACGTAGGTTTGACTTGCATCTTGGCAAACATGGCCAAGTCAATCCCTAAAGCTGAAGTATAGTATTTGATCAAAACCTTATCAGACGGTTTATCAGTTGTAGAAAAATTCTTAACATATGCAGCAAACCTTTGGGTGAAACTATGCACTTTTTCTTTTCTTTCTTTCTTTAAAGCACATAACCCCTTCATTAACACTGCATGAGTTTTTTCGACTACATACTTACTTCTAAATATTCTTTCAAATGTATCCCAGTTTGTGATTGAGTTTGCAGGCAGAGCAAAATACCATGAGGTTGCTGCTCCTTTCAGGGTATGTGGAAACAATTTGCAGACTATATCTTCATGTTCTCCAGCCCTTAGTCCTTCTATAGCCAAGTAAAAGCTTTGCAAATGATTATCTACCAAATTATTTTCACTTGGGTCAAACTTGGGCAGCATTTTCTCAAAAGCCTGAGGTAAGTCATGTGAAGGGGGTGCTAGGTTTAAAGGTGACCTAGCCCTCCAAGCAGGTGGTGGATGTGGTGGGTTGGGTGGCTGATTTGCATTCACGTTTTCCATGAGTCTAGGTGGAGAATGAGGTGGTGAGTGAATAGGGGTATGAACAATTGAACAACAAGGTGTATTTGGGCCCACTTGAATCAAAGGTTGAACAACTTCATGTAAGGCTATTTCTACCAATTCTTCAAAATATCCAACCAACACTGCGTCTTCCAATATAGGACGGTCTTTCTTCTTATATTCTCTTCTGGGAAAGACAAGAATAATTGGTAGTCCTCCAATATTCTTCACATATTCCCTAGTATGTCTTCTTAGATCATTAACTACTTCGTTATGGACAGAATACAGATGCTCTTTACCCTTCTCTTCATGAATTGGATTGGGAAACAAACTGCTTTCAGAACTATCACCGGTGGAATACTATCGAGAAAATAAGTTTCCTCATCCAGCCATGCACTGGCTGCCCTCCTTCTAGCGCCAAAAACTGTTGAGGCCTGGAAAATCTTAGGTAACAACAGTTAGGGATTCTCCCCATTAAACGCTCCCAACTAGCCCATTACTATTTGGTATGGGGAATCTGTCCGGTTTACGGTCTGGCTACCATAGGTCAAGTAACAAAAATAAAGGGTTTTACCGGTTACGGCTCGGTCCACCGTGTATGTTTTTAGTTTTTGTATTTAAGTATGAGATGCAAGTGCCTATCTAAAAATGCAGATTGATAGAGAATACGAGGAGCGGTCACAATGTGATGCACAGGTTCTTACCTCTCGTCTTAACTCTCTCGCATCTAAACCACACACAACAAGAAAAAACTAAAACTAACTATCTAACCTATCCCCAGGGAGCAATATTATTAGTCATCAATGAGTAATGTATTTTGTGCATGCATTAAGAAAAATCACAGATAGCTGTGCTATAGAATGATTGTTGTATCTGATTCCAAGTCCTCATTGAATAATTATATATTATGGAACATCTTTCCACTATATGCATGGATAGACTTGAACCTTGATCATGAACTCCATTATTGGTATTGGTTAGGGTAACTGAATCTTGCATCATGTTTCCTACTGTATTCATTTGTTTAAATTAATAGAAACGATGATTTTTTACGTGTCTGGATGGTAGTTGGCTTTAAGGTTAATTGTATTCCTAGCTTGTTTCAATCCATTAATAGTATCGGATGCTAAGCCTTACCTTAGTGGATTTGTCTCCCAGCTCGGGGGTGGCTCTAGGCAGAAAACCTACGCCAATTAGAGCCAATGGTTGGGAGGAAAGTCATAGGCATGCTTTCAGTCACACAAGCCCCTTCATATTGAAGTAGTACCAATTAACTTTGTTCATGGAAATATTTTATCATGTTTCAAGTTTGTTATGTAGCTTACATTGGTAGAATTATAATTGAATTATAGTGCTACTATGTACATTGAATTATCATGAATTTCAAAGTGGTGGCTGTAGAGGAGGTATTCCATTTGGTGGAAAGGAATTACACTAACCCTCAAACGACAATTATAGTGAAATCAATTGTATATGTACGTATTTTATAAATTAGTTCTAATATAATAACATCATCTAACATTGTTGTGTTTTCATCAACCGACTCAGATACTCATACCTCACCTCCGACGATGTGTGCATAAGAGAATCAAGTACATATACAATTTCGCATTATGGAGTGTATAAATGGTAACAAAAGAACATGGTCTAATATGTAATTGTCAAAGGACCGTTATACGACTAATATAATGCATGCTTATTATTATAGTATTCAATGTTATGAAAGAACCTCCTAATTCAATGTTATGAAAGAACCTCCTAATGCATATGTGTGTAGAATTTACTTTCATGTTTAATAATGACTAATAATGAAGGATTATATTGGATACATATTCTTATGTTGGGAGTAAAGAGCCTTCCTTTTGTTAACATATGGAATCTCTAATTGTTACATGTCATTGTAATATAGTGGTTGTTTTTCTCAAACTTATAATCTTTATGATTGTCTAACCAATGGGACTAACAATTTGGTGTACTTGAATTTTGAAAACAATTTGTATAGTGTACCCCAAGGATCTATTCATGGTACTTCAGATATGTTACATTAAAAATAATCCCTTTTATCACTTATGTAAAATAGTTTTGTTACACTCTTTTGAGAAACTCTTCATCCTGGAGTAGACATGCGTGTGGTCCCTTCAAGTGGGACCTCCTGGATTATCCGTCCAAAAGGAAATATCTTCTATATAACAAAATATCCTTCTTTATTCTCCATTTTCCTTCTAAAAAAATTAAAATGTTATTTTAAAAATACATAAATATACCATAGTAACTTAAAAAAAAACAAACAAACACATAAACACAAAATTAATATTATAGAAAAAAAATTTAACACCCCACCTTCATTCTTCATTCATGTTCCCTTAACCTTTCTCCACCCCCTTCTCCTTCTCCCCACCCTATCTCCTCCCCCTCCCTTGGCATCAACAACCACTCAATGCACTTTTTATATAAGGATTGAATCATGTTTTCATAGTTTGTAATTTTAGTGAATTTTATATATTTAATTTCGAAAAAATCATAAATTTTAGTGATTTTTAATCTAACTTATTAAATGTATATATTGTAATTAATCATGGTGTTGAGCTATAGGCCAAATCCCCACCATCGATTATCGTTATATGTTCGGTGATTAAAATCGATGCCAATGGTATTTTGTGCTAACCAGGCACATTATAAATTGGACATCATGTAAATATGCATTTTAATTAAAAATACCCACAACCAGCTATGTCAATGCAACAATAATGAGAAGGGGCATGATTTCATAAGGATACAGGGTTGGGGGGGGGTATTCAAACCTTTGGGCCAATGGGGAAAATCCAAATGTCAGAGGGAGAACCCATCAAACTGTCAACTACCTTTCTTGTCTTATTCAACCAATCATTTATTACTGCCAGAAATTGGTTGGGTTGGTTATTGCATGGGATGGGAAAGGTATGACAACCCAAAATTCGAATTGGAGAAGCCATCAGTTGTTGGGAAACACGTTTTGACTCCTGGGGCAAGCAGAAACCAAAAACATAGGCCATTCTACCATGCTTCCACGTTTTTGATGTTATCCTCACCATTCTTCCTTCATGTGAGCTCTCTCAGGCATTCTGAACTTCCAGTGTGTTAAACCATTCACATTTTTGGTCTCCCCATGATTTTGGAGCTCCTGGCATTCACCATTCATGTCCTTTGCTGTGTTATTCATTTTTCCCAAGGCTGGGAAGTGTTTTTGTCAATTCTCAGTGATTGGGATCAGTCATGGGCATTTTTGTGTTGTTTCCACCTCTCCACGGTTGGGGAAATTTGTTGTTTAGTGTTGCCCAACGAGTGGGAGAACCAAGCCACGAATTTTGGGAGCTGTTGAAGTCGTTTTGGCCATGTTAGGGCTGTAAACGACTCTGGAGTTCGAGTTGCTCAGCTTGAGTTGTTTCTACCCAGTTGCCATACCCGATTTTGGTCTCTGTGGTGTTTTTCCTTCTGTCCAGAACTGTTATTGCTGTGTGCATATCATTTGTTGGCCTTTGAACTATATTTGGGTGTGGAAATGGGGTTTGAGCTTGCTTGACAAAACTAGTGTGTGCATGAGCCTCACAGACAAAGCTAGAGGGTTGGCTTTCTTCTTTACACCCCCTGAATAACACTGGAAGGGAAGGCATAGCCCGAGGGATTGTGTAGGAGAGAAGGGGATGCTTCCTTGTGTTTGTGTAACACCCTGATTTTGACCCCATTTGCATTAAAATGTATATGATGTATATATTGTAATTAATCGTGGTGTGGAGCTAAAGAAAAAAGCCCCACCATCGATTTAGCGTTTAATGTTTCGACTATTAAAACCGTTGTCAATGGTATATCCATTCTAGCCGACACATTATAATTCTGGCATCATGTAAACATGCATTTTAATTAAAAATACCCACAACCAGCTATGTCAATGCAACCATAATGGAAAGGGCATGATTTTCTTAAGGATAGGGGGGAAATTATTTGACCTTTGCCGCCAATGGGGAAAATCCAAGTGTCAGTTGATAAACCCATTTAGTTGTCACCCACCCTTTTGACTTACTCACCTTTCCTTGTCTCAATCAACCAACTAACAAATTAAAAGCCTATGATGTTAGTTGGGCAGTAGTGAGTGGTAGGATTGTCAGTCCTTTCCCACACGCACACTCCACCAGGTGACTCGTTCACCCTCACATGGGTAGGAAGAGATCATATGACCCCATTCTCGCATTCTTGCCCATCCTCACACAGAGATGGTTGTTTTCTCTCCTCACGCACAGGTTTTGGGATTTTTCCCTCATGCAAAGAGTTGGGGAGCCATTTTTGGGCATTCACGATTTTCCCTGTGTGTGTGGCCTTACCCTCACGATTTGGCTGTGTTGAGCTCTCATTCATGATTTTGGACCCTGAACATTTTTTCCCCATCATCCGACAATCACGTTGGGATCTCTCTCAAATGGATGGAAGTTGTTGTATGTGTAAATCTTGTTTTTGGATGTTGCTATGTGTGCAATTTCCTTTAATTTGTGGGTCTATGTATACGAATCCATCTCCACGCTGAGAGTCTGCTGCATCTAATTCCTCTTCCAATTTTGGGTTGTGTCTTTCTCGTTGTTTCAGTGGTGACATCGTGGTTGTTGTTTTCCCCATGAGTTTGGGTTGTTGCTGAGTTGTTTTGGCCATGTTAGGGCTAAGAAAAACTCTGAGATCATTTTGCTCAGTCAAAACTGTGTATCACCATTTTTTTGGCTACCGTAATGTTTCCTTTTTCTTCCCCAGAGCTGTGAATTGCTCGATTTTGCTTTGTGTATGTAGTGGTTGGTCTTTGGCCCTATTTTGGAGTGGGAATGAAGGCTTGGTCTTCTTGATAAACCTAGTGTGTTCGGGAGCCTCATAGACAGAGCTAGAGGGTTGGCTTTTTTCTCCACACCCCCTGAATAGCACTGGAAGGGAAGTCAGGGCTTGAGGGACTGTGTAATAGAGAAGGGGCCGATTCCTTGTGTTGGGTGTGTGTGGGCGTTCTAGAATTCAGGATATTTCTTGTGCAGGTGTCCTTAGCTATTCAGTGAGCCCACCATCTTAGCAGTTATCTTTTCCCAGCTCCCTGATGGCCTAATAAACCCAAATACATTGGCTTGGATATGTACTATTGTGTATCTTTGGCTATGTGTGAGCCTGCTTAGTTCCTTATTCCTTGGGGAATCATTCCCAACTCAGGGGTGGCAGTGTTGCTGAGAGATTAAGGAGCACACTGGCCTATGGTTGGGTGGAACGTTGCAGCGATATAGCTGGTTGCGGGGAGCTTCATTCAAAGATAAGTATTCTTGTCTATTTCATCTATGCAATTGTATTTATTGTTTAATGAATTACAATGAACATGCCGAATGCTTGAATGTATGGTTTTACTTCCGATGTATGGTAATAATGTATGCATGTTTAATTCAAAGCATTTCAATTTTTATTTGTATGTTCATAGGGCTAGTTTCCCGGATAGATAATGGTATGGTAGCATCCTCTTCGCCTGTCGGAGGGTCGGGGACATTACAGTTGGGTGTGTGGATGTTTTAGAAGTCAGGATAGTTCTGGTGTAGGTGTCCATAGCTCTTGTATTGAGCTCACTATCTTAGCAGCCAACCTTTCCAGCTCCTTATTAGCCTGATAAACCCAACTGTGTTGGCTTGGCTAACTTTTCTGCATCCTTGGCTACGTGTGAGCTTGCTAGTTTCCCCTTATTCCTTGTGGAATCATGCCCATCTCAGGGGTGGCAGTGTTGCCGAGTGATTGATGAACACACTGGCCTATGGTTGTGTGGAACGTTGCAGCGACGTATCTGGTTGTGGGACAAGCTTCTGTTAAAGATAAGTATCTATTGTTCATCTTGTCTCTGCAATTAAATGACTATGAACATGTGAAATGCTTGAATGTGAATATCATGTATTGCTTCTGCTGTTTATTTAATGATATGTTGCATCTATGTATGTTTTTATTTTACTGCATTTTATACCTTATGTTCATGGGGCTTAGTTTCGCGGGTAAGTATGTTTAGTTGCATCCTCTCTGTCGAGTCGAGGGGCAGGGGCATGACAATATCGATCACAATTATTAGCAAAGGTTGAATAATGTTAGTTACAATATTATGATATGGATCCATACACATATATGTTTAGTATACAAATAAATGTTAAAGTAGTTGATGATGTCATCAACCATACGATGAATCTAAGGACATGTCTCTAACATGTAAATGCATGCTTCAAATTCTTGGATATTTGGATTTTGAAGGTGCCAGATCCCCAAGTTTATTGGTCAATTAAATGAACATATTGACATTGACATCGATGGTGGACACAAACATTGATGAGGGGCTGAGTTAATTGGTGTACTCAAGAGCATCACCACGGAATGGATAAATCACTAATAAACAATGTGATTAAGTTGGGAAATTTATATGTGGCCTTAACTCAATGTGTTAGACAATCAATGTAAGGTCATGGTCTATGCAAATTTTGCATGGATTTCTTGGTGACTCTTCATCAACTTCCATAGGATATTGTGACAAGCATATAACTACATGCTTTCTCGACAATCGCTTTGTCAACAAATACCTTTTCAATAAATTCCTTATCGACAAATGATTTTTTAGTCATTTACATTGCCAATAGATACATCATCAATGACATATTATTGGCTATGCCATTATTAGTGTTCTTCATTGGTAGTCACTCCTTTGTCAATGACCTTCATTATTAATCATCCCCTTATGGGTCACTACCATTTTGGTGCGCATCTTGTCAATCATTCCTTTCCATCCACCCCTTTACAAGTGACTTCTTCATTACCACCCTTCCATCAAAAAGTTTCTTATAGGCCATCCTTCCATTGATAATTCCTTTAACAATGACTTTTGAACCACCCTTCCATTGACAACTCATTTGTTGTTGGGATATATATATATATATATATATATATATATATATATAGAATTCTTCTCTTTAATTTGATTATTTTACTTCCAATAACTTTCACCATAACATATTGAATCCACCGCTCATCCTTATTTTTAATATTTTTCATAAATAAAAAATAAAAAAATAACATATTTTTTTAATAAAAAAAATTACATTCTAGAGATGAAACACTTAAATATTATTTTATTTCCTAACTCTAAAACAAAACCCAACTTAAAGTTATAAAAAGCTATACAATTCCCAACAAATTTAAAAAATTACAATCATATGGAGAATTTGTTTAATAGGAAATATAAACTACCCCATTTCTTATAAGGACAAAAATAGTAGTTACAATAAGAAAGGACAAAAATAGTAGTTACAATCATATTAGGAGATTTGTTTACGATGATATATAAATTACCCCATTTTTTATAAGGAATTATAATAAAAGATTTTTTTAATGATTATGATATATAAATTACTCCATTTTTTATAAGGAAGAAATAATAGGAAAGAGAAAATACTATATCCATAAACCAAGTTAAAAGAGCCAAATTCAAAGATTTAATTCACTATTTTAAACATTTTCCATAACCATAAAACCTTTTACCAATAAACCTTCTACCAATATTTGAGCTTTTTAGATAAAAATATGTTACACTATCTCATTCTCTATTGGTAATGAGAAAATGAGATAAACTCAAATTTATAACTAAAATTTTCTAAGATTTTTCCCAAAAGCCTAAGCATTATATAATGAAATATGTTTCATTTATCTAATTAATTACTAGTCTTGAATATTCAAATATTTGAATTCTTGATATATTTGTCTATGGAACATTTCAAAAACTTTAAATATGTGAGTTTAGTTGAATGATTTGTTCTACACTTAAATTAAATTTAAGTCTTATATAATTCTAATATGAAAAGTACAAGATCTTTTAGTACTATTAAAAATTTTCTAGTTTCGAAAAACCCTAGCAAAAAAACATTGGGCCATAAGCCTATCTATTTTAATCTTAATGATTTATCTAGAAATAATCGTTGTATCATGAGTAATACACTTTTGAGCATAGACTTAAAATGAAGGAAATAACACATCCTAAAAAATTATGGAGTTTCATGCCTTTCAAATGCCTTGTAAGAGTAAGCTTGGAACACCTTTGAAGTTTTCTAATTTCTTTTTCTCAAAATAGGATCACTAACATTATTCAATTGAAATGCCTTTCCAAACATTTTATACTTATAATTCTTTTAACCTCCTTCTACAAATCCTTAGAATCTAGAAATTGTAAAAAATATGAGCAATTGTTTCACAATCACTCCTACAAAGCAGGGAGATGCTCTACGTATTTTTATATCATTTCTTGTGTTAAAACCTTATTCATAAGATAATTCCAAAGAAATAATTTGTGTTTAATGGCACCCTTAAGTTTCCACTTACTTCGACCACCAACAAGGTTCAATGGTTAGTAAATGAAGCATAACTTTATAACCTAGTTTTGTAGTATTTTCACCCCAATTCTTAATCTTGGCCCATTCCAAGAAAGTTCGCTCATATTTCAATAAGATATGACCTTTATCAAGATATATTATATATACATTCCATTCATTAGTATGTTCACCTACTAATCGTAAATAATCAACAAAGAGCCATCCTTCACTCCAAAGACTTATTGAGATCTTACATCGCCTATTTGATTCAACATAAATATATGCCTTTAATGAAGTGAGTCAATAGGATCCTCTAATAATAGAAAATAGCATTAGCATCAATTCTTATATTTTATATCAATCCAACCTTCCAATTCCAATGATTAGAAACATTTCTTATAGACTTATGTTTTTTATTCCAATCTAAAAATGAATCTAAAGAATATATTTTTGTTATATAATGTCTGGTCAAGACCTTTTAAATATTTATACCCTAAGGATAAACCAAATGGATACACATTTTTCAAACCTCAACCCCATCTCTTTTGGCATAGTTACTTGCTTCCATTACACCAAAATAATATGATCATGTTTACATTTACAATATCAAATAAGACTGAAACATAGCTTCCTAATTTCCTCTAAAACATTCTTTGAAATAAATGACAATGCTTGAAAAGAAAAAATGAAAATTACCTGTAAGACTAATTTAACCAAACTTAATCAACCACTAATAGAAATCCATCTAATGCTATAATGATTATTCTAGCTTAAATTTCTTTCCAATAAACATCCACGTCCACTTTTATCATATAAGGTTTTAACAAGAAAACCAACTACTTAAACCTAATTACATATTTAAAACTCTAAATCTCATAAAAATAATAAGGATTATATACATACTTAAAATGCAAGTTTATATATATAAAATTAAAATTATGTTTTTAGATATTTAATTGTGAGGTGTTGTAAAAGTAGGAGAGATGGAAGAGATGTTATAATATGTCACATTATGTAATGTAATGTTAGGTAAGTTATGTTACCAAAAATAAAGGATAATTTAAAATATTATTTCTATTTATAAAATAAATCAGCATAAATTTATTTTAAATCAGGATCCATCAAACATCTTAAAATTAAGAGGATCTATCTAATTTCTTAAGATGCATTTCTTTTTAATCTTAAAATTTTCTATATTATTTCATATTTCCACAAAAATTATTTAGATAAATGTTAAATGAAAACATTTTTCTTTAAAAACATTTTTATTATTCAAAATTTTGATCAAAGAAAAGTTTTAGATATTGACTATATAAAAGTATATAATCCACATGAATGTTAATGAGCATTTTAATATTGCTTCATACCTTTACAAAAATTAAAAATTAATCAAAACTTGGATGGATTACAAAGATATCAAAATTAATTAAAACTTGGATAGATTACAAAGATAAATGATATCTCTATCTTTAAAAAATCTTTATCACTAAATGTTTTATTACAATTAAATTTAAAGAAAAAATTTGTATTAAAAAAGTGGAAAATAAAAAATCAGTTTCTTTTTTTAAAATGTGGTTCATCATTTGTGAGAGGGCTAATCCACATAAAATCCCAATACCTGATATACAAACTGAATCAAGGTATGACTATATATCATCATCCACACATTTATTACAAAGGGCATCATCCACACATTTATTACAAAGGGCTCCACAAGCATTACATAGGGGCTCACAAGAGCATCATGTCACTTACCAGAATAGAACCTGGGCGGGGAGGGTTACATTCATTCCTCCCAACCACTCAAGCTACATCCAATGGACAAAAAAAATCAGTTTCTTGAATTGACCTTGTTACATAGATCACAGGTGAATAACATTTATCTTAATAATATATTAATTTATAAAATAAAGTTAAATTTAAAAACAATTTAAAAAAAATTAAATTATTAAAATTTATTTTAATATTAATGTAAAATTAGTTAAAATAATTAACCAATAAAAAAAATATACTAAACGATTCTCCTTTATTCTCCATTTCCTTTTTCAAAAACTTTAAAAATATTAAAAAATACAAAAATATACCATAACAATATTAAAAAATAACACATATAAACACCAAAAATTTATAAAAAAAAAATTAACAACCCACCTTCATTCTTGTGCCTTTAACCCTTCTCCACCGCCTTTCCCTTCCCATCCGCTTCCTCTCCTCCTCCTCCCCACTCGACTCCTCCAACTCCCTTGGGCACGACAACCAATCATATTCCCGTGACTCCCTTGGGGACGACAACCAGTCAATGTAATTTATATACAATAATTGAATCATGGTTTGTAATTTTAGTGATTTTATTTATTCAATTTTAAAAATTCTTAATATTTTTTTAATTCAATTTATGAAGGAAAAAACTAAAGATATAAAATAAAGTTAAAAATATTTATGAAAAATTAAAAAAAGATATTATATTAAAATAATTATAATTTAATAATTTTTTATATTTTAAAAATATTTGTACTTTGATTTTTTTTTTTTATATATAATATTTAATAAATTAATAACATATTATTAAACATAAAAATATTAAAAAAATATCAATTCAGAATTAAGAAATTTAAAAAACTCATTATAATAAAAAAAAATATCTTATCCATTCCATTTTTTAAATAGATCCTTGGGACTCCTAGGTGGAAACTTCAAAAACTTAGTCTTATATTAAATATTTAAAAAAATGTAATTGAAAGATTTAAAATTTATTGATTAAAATATTAAATAAGAATATCGATCATAATTATTAACAAAGGCACAATAGTGTTAACTACTATATTATGATATGGATCGATACACATATATGTTTAGTATATAAAAAAAAATGTTAAAATAGTTGATGATGCCATCAACCATATGATGGATTTAAGGGCATGTCTTCAACATGCAAATGCATGCTTCAAATTCTTGGATATTTGGATTTTGAAGGTGTTAAATCCTTAAGTTCATTGGTTAATGAAATGATCATATTGACATTGACATCAATTGTGGATACAAAACGTTGACGAGGGGCAAAGTCAGTTGGTGTAAGGAGCATCGCCATGGAATGGATCAATCACCAATAACCAATGTGATTAAGTTGGGAAGTTTATATGTACCATTGATTGAATATGTTAGATAATCAATATAAGGTCATGGTCCATGCACATTCTCTATGGATTTCTTGGTGACTCTTATTCAACTTCCATAGGAGACAATGACAAGCATATAACTACATAAGTTTATTGACAATCCCATTGTCAATAAATACCTTTTCAATGGATGTCTTATCGACAAATTCTTTGTTAGTAATTTACATTTCCAATGGATACATCATCAATGGAATATTATTGGTTATCCCATTATTGATGAAGGCCACTCCCTTGTCAGTGACCTTCCTTATTATTCATTGCCTTGTGAGTCACTACTTTATTGTAGACCTTCATTATTCATTACCTTATCATTGATTTTCCTTTTTCAATCATCCCCTTTCATTCACTACCATTTTGGTACACATATTGTGAACCATTCATTTCCATCCATCCCTTTACAAGTGGCTTCTTCATCATCACCCTTCTATTTACAATTGGCTTCTTCATCACCACCCTTATATTTACATTTGGCTTCTTCATCATCACATTTTTATCAACAAGTTATTTATTAATCATCTTTCCATTGATAATTCATCTAACAATCACTTTTGAACCACCCTTTCATCAACAACTTAGTTGGTGTTGGAATATGTATATAGAATTATTTTGTTTAATTCTTGTGCTTTTAATATCTTTCACCATAACATATTGAATCTATCCATTATCTTTGTTATTAATATATTTTTCATAAACAAAAAATAATATGATTTTTAGTAAAAAGAAATAACATTCTTTAAATACATGAAAAACTTTTAAATAAATAGTATTTTATTTCTCAACTCTAAAAAAATCCAACTAAAGGTCATAAAAGGATAATCCCAAAATGGTAAAAAAACATTACAATCATAAAGGTTTCCAACTAAAGGTCATAAAAGGATAATCCCAAAATAGTAAAAAACCATTACAATCATAAAGGTTTTATATGAAATATACCCCATTTCTGGGTTAAAAAACATTACAATTACAAGGGGATTTTTTTTATATGAAATATAAATGACCCCATTTTAGATAAAGAAAAAATAGTACTGAAGTAATACTTGTAATGGGGATTTTTTTACTATGAAATATAAATTACACCATTTTGTATAAGGAAAAAAATAGTAGATAAGAGAAAAAAACATATCCATGAATCACGTCAAAAGATATAAATAGTGATATTAATTCACCATTTAGAACCTCTTCCATAGCCATATGATCCTCCACCAATATTTGAGCTTTTTTTAACAAAAATATGCTACACTATTTGATTCTCTATTGACAATGAGTAAATGAGATAAACTCAAATTTAGAACTAATATATTCTATGTTTTTTTTCAAAGGCTTGATCATTATATTATGAAATTGAGATGTTCTATTCATTTAATTAATTACTAGTGTTGAATATCTAAATATTTGAATCCTTGATATATTTTTGTTTATGTAACATTTCAACAACTTTAAATCTATGAATTTAATTGAATTGTCTACATCAAAATGAAATTTAAAATTTATATAATGCTAATATGAAAAGTACAAGATTCCTCTAATAGTATTAAAGTTTTTCCATCTTTGAAAATCCCCAACAAAGAAACCACGGTCCATAGACCCATTTATTTCAATCTCAAGGATTTATCTAGGAATTATCTTTCTATCATGAGTAATACACTTTTGAGCATAAACCTAAAATGAAGGGAAGAACACATCCTAAAAAATTATGTAGTTTCATGTCTTTCAAATGCCCTATAAGCACAAAACACCTTTGAAGTTTTCTATTTTCTTTTCTCAAACTATGATCATAAACATTCTTCAACTAAAGTTCCTTAGCCAAATATTTTCCACTTATAATTTTTTTAGCCTCTTACAAATATTTAGACTCTAGGATTTGTAAAAACATATGAGAAGTTGTTTCACAATCACTCCTACAAAGCATGAAGATGCTCATGTCCTCTCTATTTATTTTCGATATCATTTACCATGTTAAAATCTTATTCATAAGATAAATCCAAAGAAATATTATGGATTTATTGGAAACCTTAAGTTTCCACTTACTTCGACCACCAACAAAGTTCAATGGTTACTAAATGAAGCATAACTTTATAAACCGGTTTTGTAGTATTTTTACCCCAGTTATTAATCTTGGCCTATGGCAAGAAAGTTGGCTCATATTTCACTCAGATATGTCCTTTATCAATATATATTGTATAACTATTACTGTTGGAGTCATTTACCCAACATGCCCACTTATTTGGTTAATTTTGGCCTATTTACCCACTATCCTAAGTTTAATTGACTTACTTGGCATTAGATGAGCACATTATGACATCAACATGATCTCACCCATGCCCTCCTTCAGTCAAGGAGGCCAACTAAGCCTTCTCCTTCATTCGGGGAGGCTAACTGAGATTTCTCCTTCAAACAGGGAGCATTTCTAGGGTGATGTGAGTGTCATAGGTGCACCTAATTGCTAACTGATTGTTACAATCATTTAACTTGAGTTGTGAAAGCGCATCCATTCATTATTTGATTATTTTTTGTCATTATTTATGAACTGGAGCTAACACATGCGCCTACAACCACTTTTGATGACATGTTTACTTCAGTTAACTCCATCAGAGCTACTTGGAGTTATGGTTGCACTACCTCCTTCAGTTGGACATGCAGTTACATGTGATGAGTCACTTTCAGTTAGAATCAGTCATCTATTACACTCCATTCAGTTAGGACTTAGTGTGAGAGTCAGTTATTGATTAGCTTGGTGGTTAACTATGTGTGCTGACTGTGGCTGACATTCAGTTAAGCTACACCCATTCATTTAATTTGAATGAATTCCTTGGGAATTTGATTTATCTTGGCATTCATGCATATTGCATGGTCATTGTATTGTATTACTCATTCTTTATTGATTATACGGATATGCTACTCCAAGTAGCACCATTATGCCATTTTCATGATTAATTGTCTAAAATCTCTTATGTGACTGTGTTTTAGTCCCTAGATTACCATGGTAGATTAATATGGTATCAGAGCTCATGGCGGGATGAAGCTCATTCTCTTCAAAAACATGGTTTTTGATGGATCTTGCATGAAAAACTGAGCAAAAGCTCAAATTCCAGCATTGCACCAGAAGCTGAAGGTTTACCACTTAATACCCCAAGTAAAGGAATTGTTGATCAAGATTGCTTGATCAATTATGCTGGGTGTGATGAAAAACTGAAATGTGCAGGCTGTTCAACCTTACGATGACTTTTTTGTGTTTTTGCAGGTACAACTTCGAATGGACTCATTAGTCTCTCTTCTCACCCCATTCACAAGCTATTTAGAAAGGAAGTTGAAGATGATTGCATCTCTGAAGAGACAAGGTTTCTATGAGGTGTCTATTGGACTTGGAAAAGAGTCTTATGAGAATGAGAATGACTGGCTAAATGACGGCGATAGAGATTTTGGAGCAATATGTCTGGCCCTTTCTCCTAGCTTGCACTACCTTATTGGTTCTGCTGAATACCCAAAGGATCTCTGGACAAAATTGGACATAACCTTTGGCAAGCACAATGAGGATCATAATAGAACTTTGGAGATCACATCCAACACCACAATATTTCTTTACTCAAAATTCTCGGCCTCTAATCTCTCTGATGAAGTTGTTCAAGATGAAGAAGAAGCAGAATCTTCTACATAGTCAATTCGAATTGAAGAAAGTCTCCTTGTAGTGACTCCTTCTCTTGATGCTCCAAAATTTTGTGAGATATCTGATATCTCATCTCCTCATATGGATGAAATAGAAGAAGACATTAGAAAATCTGATATTGAAGAAAAATATTGCTGCAATTCCATGCAAACATTCACCAGTGATTTTCCTTTGAATTCTGTGCAAAATTTGCTAGTAATTGCTTCCAAAAGTGAAGAGAAATTTGATTTTTCTCCCTCTAATGTTGTTGCTGGTGTGAAAATATGCAATACCTTGGATATTTTGGAAAAAATATCAGATTACAAGAGTGATCAATTTGCTCCCCATGATCTAGATCTTCCAGCAAATTCCTGTAGGATTGCATGCACCAAAATTCATAACTTTGAAGAAAAAGACAACTGTGCATCCACTGTCTCAGTTGACCATTTCTTTGGATCTAATATGAACCTTAATGGATCTGATATGATCTTATTTGGATCTGATCTGATATTGCTTGGTTCAATATTTCAGGTTCATAAGATTTTAGTACTGCTTGTAACCGTTCTCATTAATTTTGTGAAGAAACAAGTACCACAAGTCTCCTTCAAAACTGCTGATGGGGATTTGATTTCATTCCACACTTTTGTATCTGATATGAAATTATTTGGATATGATATGATCTCATTTAGATCTGATCTGATATTAACTGGTTTGAATTTTAGATTCCAAGAGCTTTCAGTACTACTTGAAGATGCTCTCACCAATTTCGGTGTGAAAAATCAAGTACCGAAATTCTTCTTCAAATTTGCTGCCGGGGATTTGGTGTTAGTTTTCTCTTATGAGGTTGATGATATTTTATTTTGTGAATCATTAGATATTTCTTAATCTATATCAAATTATGGAGCTCAAGCATTCACTCTCCATAGTCCCAGGGCTTCTCTACCTTTGGTCACATGCTCATCTCCTCATAGAACTAGTAAAGAGGAAGACATTCTACATCCGCTTGGACACTTTCTCCTAAGAATTGGGGATGATTTTACCACTCATGATTTTCTGTTCAAGGCTGCAACATATCAATTTCTTGAGTGTTCCACACATGGTTCAAATCCTCAAGCACTTTGGCTCTCTTATCAGTTGATTTCAGTTCCTCTACATGGGTCCAATTTTCATCCTACAGCTGTCTATGTTCCTAATTAATTTGAGCACATTATTCTTCTTCCAAAGAGGAATATTAATCCAGACATATTCATTTAGTTTGGATTTAGAGGTTCACATGCACAGTCTCAGGATGCTGCGCATAAAAGAACAAAAAATTTCTTGATTTACTGCTTAGTTTGAGGGGGGGGGGGGGTATTTTTCCCATGAGGTTTTTCCCCTTTCCTTGGTTATATTAAGTAGTTACTTTATTGTACAGGGTGACCTATGGCCTTTGTTTCCAGGGCCCTAGCATTTCATGCATTCTTTTTACACCTCATGAGTATAGCTTAAGGGGGGGTGTTGGAGTCATTTACCCAACATGCACACTTATTTGGTCAATTTTGGCCTATTTACCCAATATCTTAAGTTTAATTGACTTACTTGGAATCAAATGAGCACACTATGACATCAAAATGACCTCACCCATGCCCTCTTTCAGTCAAGGAGGCCAACTAATCCTTCTCCTTCATTAGGGGAGGCTAACTGGGCTTTCTCCTTCAAATAGGGAGCATTTCTGGGGCGATCTGAGTGTCATAGGTGCACCTAATTGATAATTGATTGTTACAATCATTTAACCTAAGTTGTGAAGGCACCTCCATTCATTATTTGATTATTTTTGGTCATTATTTATGAACTGGAGCTAACACATGCACCTACAACCACTTTTAATGACATGTTTACTTCAGTTAACTCCATCAGAGCTACTTAGAGTTATGGTTGTGCTACCTCCTTCAGTTGGAAATGCAGTTACAATATGTGATGAGTCACTTTCAGTTAGACTCAGTCATCTATTGCACTCCATTCATTTAGGACTTAGTGTGAGAGTCAGTTATTGATTAGCTTGGTGGTTAACTATGTGTGCTGATTGTGGCTGACATTCAGTTAAGCTACACCCATTTATTCAATTCAAATGACCTCCTTGGGAATTTGATTTGTCTTGGAATTCATGCATCTTGCATGATCATTGTATTGTATTGCTCATTCTTTATTGATTATATAGAGCTACTACTCCAATTGCAACACCATTATGCCATTTTCATGCTTAATTGTCTGAAATCTCTTATGTGACTGTGTTTTAGTCCCTAGATTACTGTGATAGATTAATAATTACATTGATCAATATGTTCACCTAGTAAACCTAAGTAAACAACAAAGCATCCTTGACTCCAAAGAATTATTGAGATCTTACATCACCGGTTTGAATCAACATAAAGACCTGCATTTAATGAAGTGACTCAATAGGATCCTCTAATGATATAAAATAACATTAGCACAAATTCTTACATTTTCTCTCAATCCAACCATCAAAGATACATGATATCCAATCACTAGAAATGATCTAATTAATGATTTTCAATGATTGGAAACATTTCTTATAGCCTTCCTATGATTTCTAATCCAATTTAAAAATGAATCTAGAGATTTTTTTTGTTTAATGTAATGTATCTCCATAATTTTATTTTAACCAAGAGCTTCTAAAGAATTTTGGCCACTAAGATCAACTAAATACATACACATTTTTAAAACCCCAACCACCATCTCTTTTGGCATAACTACTTGCTTCCATTTCACCAAAAGGATATGATCATACGTTTACATTTACAAGACTAGATAAATTTGAAACATAGATTCCTAATTTCCTCTAAAATAACCTTTGGAATAAATGACAATGACTACCAAAAAATTGGAATTGTAATACCCTATTTTGACCCCTAGAATGTATCGGCATTGTTACTATATGAATGTTGTTTATGTAATGTATAATTCCTAGCGTGGAGCTCAAGGAAAATGCCCCGCTAGTGGATAATTAGGTTGTAAAGACAATCATTGCATTTGTTTTGAAAGCCATGTGCTAGCAATCCATGGGAAATGTAAACATGCAAATATTTATATAATGCAAATATAATTTTCAAGGTTGGCTATGGAGGAAAAATGAATGAAGGGCTATGTTATCCACTGGGAAGAGGTGAGGGAGTTATGGGATGTGACTCTTGCTGCAAAGTGTCATTGTAGGAATTCCTATGCCATAACTCGCAAGAACCACCACATTAAAATCCATTTTTTTGGAATTTAGTAAGTCTATGGATGCCGATTGGGAGAAAGCTCATGATTTAATGAGTAGGGGATGATAATATGGAGAAGGATGATAAATGTACATTGTTTATTGGTTCAAACCATTTATATGGAATTTTAGTCCAGGGGATTACATTGGAAAAAGAGGAAAAAGAATTCATCCCTCATTCATTTGCGGATACTCTCACCCATATGAGATCTACATGAAGGAGAAGGAAAGAACAATAAGCATACCAATGGAGTTAGAATTTATTGGCATGTCATATTTACAGTATTGATACCAACCTGATATAAAAATGATGGAAACCCTGTGAATGGTGTTACAGAGAAGAATTTCTATGGCTTGGGGTGGACCACAACAGACAGGATGACACTAGAAATAAACCCATTTCAAATCATGTTAAATATATAAATGAAACTAACGTTAAGGGATAAGAAGTGTACCTTATTCCATATGTTTGAAGTAGATCCCTGTTGATATTTCAATCAAAATTTTACCTATAGGTAAGATCTCCTAAGAGGGTCTCCTTAGGTTTCCGGGTAGAACTACCTCCGACAGGTGTCTTTCGATACCTGGCTGGTGAGTTAATAGTTGGGGAATTACGTCCCCTACGAAAGTTAGTAGGGATTTCAATAGGTTTTCCTATCTTAACAAATCTACCCTGAGGATCTCTAAGTCTGCTCATGAAAAACAAAAAACTATGCTACTACTAATGCTGGATTTGGGGGCGCCTATTATAATAGGTGCGCAGCTTCTTACCTCTCGTCTTACCGCTCCCCTGCCACCATCCTATTACTAAACTTCATAAATAATTCTATTCTACCTTATAGAACAACTCCTCGGCAATGACGCAAAAATTGTTGGGTGTTATATCGTCTTGATTAATTCACCTAATAATTAAGTATCGACCAGGGTTGGTAGGATTAGAGTTGACACAAAATATATGTGAAGGTAGAGGAATTCCTATGGTGTCGTGGAAATATTTTAACAAACAAAAGATTGAAATATCTTTCAAAATGAAAAACTAAGTCAAACTCCTAAGAATTCAACTATTAAGGTAATTGAACCGAAACAAAATATTAGATTAAAGTATAAAAAATACACCATTCTACTTTATAAACAATTACTAAAGAACTACCCTTTATAGTAGAGTTTATTGAATAATTTCAAAAACTAATTGAACTACCCTTTTAGCTGAATTTGTGCACATGTAAGTACAATGCAGAGAGACAGTAAATAAAACTACTTAATAATTAAGTTTGATAGTGAAACAATCTTAAACTAATTCATAAAAAAGAAATCATTGCGTATTATACTAAGAAACAAACTGGAATTTAAATAAACTTATGACAAAAAGAAATGAACAACAATATATTCTGTATACTTGCAAATAAAACAGAAAAGTAAAACTCGAAATGAAATGACTGAAAGCAAATTGAAAACAAACTATGCGTACAACTATCTATTTAACTTTGAAAATAAAACTAAACTAATTCACACAACATTACAGGAAGTAAATGAAATAAATGTTTACAATAATTTAAATGAAAACAAACTAGAAATCAAACTAACTACAAAATAAAAGGCAATGAAACTACACAAGAAAAGAAACCGCTGGTTGATGAGGTGCCCTCTCAACAATCAGGGGTGATGCATGGCTAATGGTTACTTGAACGCAATCATGAACAATAGAACTTACAACTTCTATTAAAAAATATTTAACATAATTACAATGTGCTTAAGAATGACGAATCACATGCATAAACTGGTTAAAATGCTAGTTAAATGAGCTCTCACATAGAGGTTGATATATATATTGTTTACAAGAGATGAGCAAGTCGACCCTTTAGTGGTCGACTGCTCTCTAAATTTAGTCAACCATTATGACCATTAACTGATCAAACGCCAATGCACAATGTTCTCCCTCTCCTTCGCGCGTCGTCTCTCTTCATCACGTGATGTGGCATACAAGCTCCTGCTTTACCATGGCTGGTGAAGTGGTATCAGGAAAAGGAGAGCACGCTGGAGAGTCTTCTAGAATGAGAACCATTCTATCATCCAAACACATGGAATGGTGGTGTGGTGTCAAGCAAAGGCAGCATGATGGCGAGTCTTCTAGGATGACAACTTCTCCATCACCCAGACGCGTGGACAATAAGTAGTTTGCAGACCATTCCAACGTTTTAATGCCTGGAATCTGTTACCAACAATGCGTCGTCTTGTTAGCGATCTGGATGGTAATATGGATAGTGAGCTAGATATGCTCTAGGCATATCTAGCTAAATGCGTGTTTGTTTATTAACTTGTCCAAACACTATATAACATGCAAATAATTATACACATAAATTAATATATCAAACATGCTTCAAACAATGTCAATTTTAATCAATAAAATCGTAAAATGATAGTAGTAAAAATATTTTACATAAATATTAAATCATTCATACCTGGGGATGACTAATGAGCTGCAAGACAGAAAATATGCAAAAAGATGATAAAACTTATGTTAAAACACATAATTTAACTGCCAAAAATGATGACAAATCTAGGATCAACATTCCCCCAAACTGAAGAAATACTAGGTCCCACCGAGCAGAAAGAAAGATAACTCGAGAAGAAGGCAAAGCTGCACTAGCAGCTACCTTCGACTTAGCAGATGAAGGAGGTAACTTAAACTTCAATCTTTTGGCTTATGCTTTTAAAATAGCATATATTTCATGTAAAATGTTGTATGAATATTTAATAACTTTGTTAAGTTCTTTGATAGTCTTACTTTGATAGCTCTCAGGTTTAAAACAATTCATTGTTGTTCAATAATTAGGATACAAGATTTTTTAGAGGATATAAGAAAAAAAATGGCTGAAACAGCTCTATAGAAATTATGGTGATAAAAACGATGGAATAGCAAGAAGTTCAACCTGCTTTTAGAGATCATGCTATCATAGAAAACCTTGAGGCGTGTGTCATTAATGGACATATGCATTAATTAATAAGGTTTATAATTAGTTCAACCATGTCCCAAAGTAAACTTTGGGCAGGTTGAATGTATGACACAAAGGCATAAATCACATTTACAATTATAACAACCTTACTCAAGAAAATCAGTCATTTGATAGCTGACATGCGTGATTAGGTAAGAGGATAGGGTAGGTAAGAGGATAGGATTTCCAACAGTGAAATGATGACTAAAAATATTCTAAGATAAAATCACATCCACATGGAGGTAAAAACTATTTTTCCAAAAAGAACAAAAACAAAATTTGGTTGGAAAATTTTAATCATAAGTGCTATAATATCACAATGTTTTATTTAGATCATCATTTGGTATTTTATTTGGACTATCTTCGATCCGTCATATAGTCCTCCATATTTCTTTTTCCTGTGAAAATATGCTTCAAGCTAAAAACAAGTTCCACTGCTTACACTATCCTGAAAACACTTATCATTTGTCAAAGATAAACATATATGTCATAAATAATGAAAATAAAAACAGTCTAATCCTTCCTAATCCTCCCCCAAACAAAAGATATGGCGCGTCCTCAAGCCATACAAGAAATAAAAATTTATTGTTCCAGATAATAAAATAAAGATTTTAATCATGTTGTTATTATTTTTTAAGAAAAAGAAAAACTAACTAGTAAATGGAAATGATTCAGATATGTATATTCATAAAAAAATAATCTAACAGTGATGAGAAAGACCACTTGAATGATGATAATATAATCGAAATAATGCCATAGGAAAAGCTTGTCATCCACACCTCATTTTAAAGATATCTTGTCATCACAAAATATTTTGAGTGTACCCCAGAGTGTGTGAGATTCAAAGCCATGGGTCCCATTTCTAGGATCATGACATCCTATGTATTTGTTGAATTAGACGGCTAGGCCTATGTCCAACTTACAACCATTCTCAAATGACATTATAAACAATTTGCTTTGACATGTTATCCATAAATTCTGAAAATTTTTCATTATATTATCATTTTTCTATGAATCATGTGCATAGTGGTGCATTAACCAGATCTCTTTCACCCGATATTGCATCGCTACTAGTAGGCCTATTCAGTACCTCGACGGGTTTATCTTGGTACCATGCAAGCATAGTCCCGCTGCCAGCGAGCCTGTTCAGTACCCCGACAGGTTTACTTGCATTTATCGAGCTTCCTTGTTTTAAGTTATTACTTAGCATTGACCCACTGCCAGCAGACCTATTCAGTACCCTGATGGGTTTTCCTTGTATAATGATATTAAATATATGGAATCCGATTGGTACTAGAGCATGTTATGTCCTGCTAAACACCTAATTCAATTTTGTAAATTCAACTCATAAGTAATTTTTTCATATCGTCCTTAACCATAAATCATGTCAAAAGAGAATAACTTAAAGTTGTTCTTTGTCCTTACAGTCCTTCGTCTTCATGAAAGATAAGTAATGTTCCCCACAGGGAAAAATTCCACTTACTCTTGAGTCATCACCAAAATACTTGAGAGACAAGTTATGATAACAAGTATAGGATGAACTAGTAATCCATAGGTATAAAATGAGATTGTGAAGAATATGATAATAAAAGTAGGTCTATCAAGCAACTGTTCCAAAGAGTAAATCAGAAATATACATGTCTGAATCCAAATACCAAAAACCATATGAATCATAGAAAAGATGGTTAAGTATGATATGCAAAGAATTGTTTTTTTTTTCAAATTGTCACTCTAAGCTGCAAATTTCAAAAGTACCCCAAGAAAAAGGTTAAGATACCTTATAAGTGTTTTAGCGTACTTCCCTTTTCCAAATAATACTCCATTAGATTTTTATAGAGATAATGTACTTGTAAACAAACTGTAAAACCACTTGCTAGATGATTCAATTTATTCATGATAACATATATGACATTATAGAAAGAAAAATAGTCCCTTGTAAGTAATTTATCAGAATTGACTCTTGTTTATTCAAAGAAACAACCACATATTTATATATACAAGTAATGATAACCCAAAATATTTTTTAAGGATCAGGAGGAGGAGGAATAACTTCTTCTTCAACCAATTCCATTTCATTCTATTGCAAAAAATCTTGTATGAAATCCTGTTTAGACGTTGGTTGGTGATAAAGTCTAAGTATGTGACCATTTACTACAAAGGAAACTTGTGCACCATCAATTGTTTTAATCTCTACTGACCCATTGTAAAAAGTTGTAACTACTTCATATGGGCCCATCCAATGGGTAGTTAATTTTCCTTCAAAATTTTTAAATCGTGAGTCGAATAGTAGTGCCCAATCTCCAGTATTAAATTGCTTTTATTTAATAAACTTATCATGCCATTTCTTTTGTTGATTCTGTATTAGCATGTTTCTTTGGAGTGCATCTTTTCTAATCTCATCTAATTCATTAATCTGTAACACTTGTTGTTTCTGTGCTTCATCTAAATCCATGCCTAATTGCGCTGCCATACGAAAGGTATTAACTTGAAATTCAATAGGTAAAAGGACTTGTTTTCCATACACTAATTCATAGGGGGTATGTCCGGTAGTGTTTCTCCATGTTATCCTATAGGCCCATAAGGCCTTTTGGAGTATATCTACCCAATCCTTATGATGTAAGTGAATGGTTTTGGATAAAATGGCTTCTAATACTTTGTTGGTTGACTCTACTTGGCCATTAGCCTGAGGGTGATAAGGTGAAGACTTGCAATGTCGAATGCCATACTTCGTAGTAAGTTCTTTCATTAATTTAGAAGTAAATTGGGAACCTTGGTATGTGACAATTTCTCTAGTTACACTAAACTGGGTGAATATTTCTTCATATATGAATTCTACCACTGATTTCTCTGTAGCCCTAAACAAATATTTAGCTTCTACCCATTTTGTGACATAATCAGTGCAAACCAGGATATACTTCATTTTATGAGACATGGGAGAAATTGGTCCTACATAATCAAGAGCCCATTTCTCAAAAGGTTCAATCATAACTTGAGGTTGTAAGGGCATCTGATCAGATGACATAGGTCTACCCAATCTTTGGCAACTATCACATGCTTTAACATACTTGGCAGCATCCTTGAAAATGCTTGGCCAGTAATAACCAGAGTGAAGTACTTTATATGCCATTCATTTATCAAAGAAATTTCCTCCACATGGTCCATCATGGCATTCTTGGAGGATGTATGTCATTTCATCCTCCCGCACACATCGTCGAATAATAATATTTGGACCAGTGTGGAAGAGGTCATTATCAACCCAAGAATAATTAGAACTCTGAACTACAATACGACGTTTGTGGGGACAAATGGTTTGGTAATTTCCCAGTTGCTAAATAATTGCCAATGTTTGCAAACCAAGGGGTTTGAACAGACACAACAAACAGATGTTCGTTAAGAAAATAATCATCAACAGGTTTATCACCATCATCATATTTAATGTGAGAAAAGAAATCTGCTACTAGATTTTCTTTACCAGGTCGGTCAATGACGATGATGTTAAACTCTTGTAATAGAAGAAGCCACCGGGTTACTCTACCATTAGTAATTGGCTTATTCATTAAAAATCTAATGGCAGAGTGATAGGTATGCACAAAAACTTCATACCATGTAATATAATGGTAAAAATTATTGATAGAATAAACTACTGCCAAAAATTATTTTTCAGTAATAGTGTAATTTAACTCGGTAGGAGTCAAATTCTTGCTAATAAAATAAATGGCATAAGGTGCTTGTCCTTATTTTTGGCCCAGGAATCCTCCTATGTCTGTGTTAGAGGCATTGGTGGATATATGAAAAGGAAGGGACCAATCGGGACCCTGGAGTATTGGTTCCACCGATAGTTTAGCTTTTAAAATTTCAAAAGCATTTTGACAAGATTCTGTCCACTGGAATTCTACATCCTTTGTAAGAAAGTTAAACATTGGTGCAACTATTTTAGTAAAAATTTGAATAAAGTGGCGGTAATAGCCTGCATGGCCAAGAAAAATTCTTACCTCTTTTTGAGTTTTTGGGGAGGGAAGACCAGCAATTACTTTGATCTTACCAGGATCTACCTTAATTCATTGAGAGGAAATATGTTGTCCTAAAACTATACTTTTTGTCAGTAACATTTTACATTTTTCACGACTAAGGGATAAATTCATCTCTTGACATCAAATCAAGACCTTATCAAGGTTGTCAAGAGACTCTTGAAAAGTATTACCATAGGTTGTAAAATCATCCATATATACCTCCACACAATCATGTATAAGATCGGGAAAAATTCCTAAGACTGCTTGCTGAAAAGCGACAGGTGCATTACATAAGCCAAATGGAAAAAATATATAAGCGTACATTCCCCAAGGGAATGTAAAAGTGGGCTTGTCTTGATCTTTAGGTGCTATTAAAATCTGGTTGTATCCACTATATCCGTCAAGAAAGGAAAAATATTGTTTACCTGATAGGGTATCTAACACTTGATCAATAAAAGGTAAAGGAAAGTAGTCTTTAAGTGTGGCTTTGTTTATTTCTCTAAAATCGACACAAATGCGCCATTTCCCTGTGACTTTCTTCGGAAATACCAATACAAGAGACACCCATTTACTATCAGAAATAGGATAGATGAAACCAACATTAAGGAGTTTTTGTAATTCTTCTTTTACTATATCCTTTAGAGCAGGATTCATCCTCCTCTGAGGCTACCTTACAGGTGAAATGTTTGGATCCATATAAATATGGTGAATACAGGTGTCATGGTGTATACCCTTCATATCAGTGTATTTCCAGGCAAATGATCCAGCTTGTTTTTTAAGAACCTCAAACATTTGTGCTTGTTGGTTTTCACTTAACCCTACGTTTATATGTAGAAATTTTTCGGGTCCAACTTCATAAGGTATGGTATAGGGTCCTATATGCTCTTGAATTTTGAAGACACAAGGTGTTTCCGTAAACATTGAGAGCCCCATATTTTCTTGGAACTCATCTCCAAAAATATGATCAAACTGAGCAAAATACTGAGGAAGATCTATACAAGTTGTCGAAGAAACAAACTAGTTTACTACATTCTGAGTGGTCTACTCCTGAAGTGCCCAAGATAAATCACTAGGGAGGGAGAGGTTATCAAAGTCCTCATCCCCAAAAGAGTAATTTAACCACCATGGGTTTTCGGTTATTGGTTGTGCTGGGGGTATAAAATAAGTCTTTGTGTAGACAACCCATTAGAAATAGTCATCTCTCCATCCCTATATCCTATAAAAGCATTTGCAGTAGCTAACCATGGTCTTCCCAAGATAATGGGATTCCCTTTAGAAGGATATTTTGATTCTATGACCATAAAGTCGACAGGGTATTCCCATGAGGCTATTGATACAATCATGTCATCTAGGGCTCCGACAGGTTTTACCGTGGTATGGTCTGCTAGTTCTATGATGGAAGGGGTAGGTCGTAGAAATTGTCCCAACTGTAAAACTTCTAAAACTACGGTGGTCATCATGTTGATGGAAGATCATACATCAATTAATGTATTTTCGATGGCGATATTGTTTACAACTAAATTCACTATTGGGGCTCCTGGATTTGTATATTTTGCAATCCGGGCTTGATCTGTCATACATTCAGACATCTCTCCTATAACATGAATTGTGAGGGGGTACTTTTGCTTCTTCCCTGGGCGTTTAATACATAATTCATTTATTACCTTGATGTATATTGGTATGTCCTTGATAGCTTGTAATAGAGGAATTTTGACACAGATATTCTTTAATTTGTTCAAAATATCATACTCAGGATGAACTATAGGTTTTTCTATTGCTATTCTTTCCGGAAATGGAGGAACTCTTTGCTCCTGAATAGGTCCTTGCGGAGGATGGGTGTGTACTGGAATATTCGGAATGCTCACATACTCCAAAATGACATCATTCATGGGTTCATTTGAGTTCATTTGAATCCTCTTCTTCTTCATTTTCCTCATGAATGATGACTGATGACTTGGGTTTATCATTTACAACTCTTCCAGATCGTAATTGAATCTCATGTATAGGTACAATCGAAATAAGATATGATGGAAGAGTTCACAACTCAATGCTGATAAGAGCTTGAGTTGGTTTATTATTTGGGTTAGGTATCGGTTGTGTAGGTAATAATGTCGGTCACAGAGGGTTTGTATTCTGAAAGTGATGAGGTTGTTGTGTGATGAGAGGAACCAGAGGCACAAATCCAGGAAAAATTTGCTGAATTTGTTTTTGGTGCCGAGGATAAGGATGATTAGGTGCAAAGACAGGTTGTGAATGAGGGTATGGTTGTCTTCTCCATCCTTGTGACCAATATTACTGCTGTGGAAATTGAGGAGCAGGGTAGTGAGGTGGCCAATTCTGCCAACTTGATGTGTTCCATTGTTGAGGTAGTTGGTATGGGGGATAATAGAGTGGGGGTTGTGGTCGAAATTTCTGGTATGTTTGTTGGTCTCTAGCTTTCCAAGTAGGCCTCCTAGATGTTTCACCTACATCCCCATTCTTATATATAGTTTTCAACCCAGGAAACGATAGGAAATTGTCTGTTGGATGTTCCTCTGTACAGATGTGACATATGGAGATGTTGTTTAATGGACATTACCTTTGGGTATGTTTAGTCCTACATCTTCGAAAAAAATGCTCATTGCTTCTCATTCTTCATCCTACCTTTTCTTGGCTTGTAAAGCATCTAGTTGGGAACCCATTTCTCCTAAGACATCTGTCTTGAAATTCTCCAATAGGTTTCCTAACTCTACCTTGTAACTCCACCTGAACTAGGAATGTTTCCTCTTACATTTCTACTATAAGGCTCCCGAAAGTTTTTTCCAACTTTCCTCCTACTTCTAGAAATTTTTTTACACATCTCACCGATTTGTGCAAAAGTTTTATGAGAAATATCACTGGCTTCCATGATATTTAGACATTCTATCAAGTCCTCGGAGATCCCTTTAAGGAAAATTGTACGTACTGCATCTTCTCAGAGGTTGCTATATTTTGATTTATGTAGTGTATAAATGAACCTTTTGAGATAATCCTCTAGGATTTCATCTTCAAGCTGCTGTATCCTGAATATATCATGTCAAGAGTCCTTAGGATTGCAATAATATTGATATTTTTGGAAAAATGAGGTTTTCATATCATCTCAAGTTCTGATGGTGGATTCGCCTAATCCCATGAACCATATCAAGGAAGATTCTTTTAGTGTAGCGGGAAAGAGTTTTAGTTTGTGAGCATCTTGTAGATAATTATAGCTCCTACAAAGGATATCGAACTCAAACAAAAATGTGTCTGGGTCCTCATTACTTTTTCCACAAAAAGTAGGTAAGGAGGAAGGAGGGATGTTTTTCATAGTTACATCATGTACAGTGTCTAGAATAGGAAACTTAAAGGTAACCTTAGTTTTATTTTCCCCTTCTCCTTCATCATTTATAGCTTCATCATGATATTCATTCCCTCCTCGTCTCTCCATATAGGCTGGGTTTTTAACGTAAATATACCTAGGAGGCTCCTTCCGAGGTGATAATGGGGCGTCCCAACGTTCTTTTTCGGAAGAGATATTACTATGATCAACCGTGTTTTTATTGAACCCTAGAGGGAGAGTAGGTTCTACCATGGATGTTTCAATTTGTGAGATAACTGTATCTACAGGGTTTCCAAAGAGAGATTTGACCTGGGTAGGATCAACAAAAGTCAACGAAACTCGGGTCTGCTACTAGTGAAAAAGTTGTGTTATTTGGATTCAAAACTATTGGAGGGTTAGAGGTTTCTAATTGCCGATATTCTTGAACTTTGTCAGGAATGGGGTCCTTAGGACCTCCTTTCAAGGTTCCTTCTCCTTCTATGGATTCCCCGGTAATATATCCTGAGAGGGTCACCTTAGGTTTTCGGGTAGAACTACCTCTGACAGGTGTCTTTCAATACCTTTCTGGTGAGTTAATAGTTGGGGAATTACGTCCCCTGCAAAAGTTAGTCAGGATTTCAATACGTTTTCCTGTATTAACAAATCTACCCTAAGGATCTCTAAGTCTACTCATGAAAAACAAAAAACTATGTTACTACTAATGCTAGATTTGGGGGTGCCTGTTATAATAGATGCACAGGTTCTTACCTCTTGTCTTACCGCTCCCCCACCACCAGCCTATTACTAAACTTGATAAAGAATTCTATTCTACCTTACAGAACAACTCCCCGACAACGACGCCAAAATTGTTGGGTGTTATATCGTCTTGATTAATTCACCTAATAATTAATTATCAACCGGGGTTGGTAGGCTTAGAGTTGACACAAAATATATGCGAACGTAGAGGAATTCCTATGGTGTTGTGGAAATATTTTAACAAACAAAAGATCAAAAGATCTTTCAAAATGAAAAACCGAGTCAAACTCTTAAGAATTCAACTATTAAGATAATTGAACCGAAACAGAATATTAGATTAACGTATAAAAATTACACCATTCTACTTTATAAACAATTACTAAAGAACTATCCTTTCTAGTAGAGTTTATTGAATAATTTCAAAAACTAATTATACAAAGAAGATGTATATTGGAAACATAATTCAACAACTTGATTGTTAATTTATTTTATAAACAAATAACTTAAGACTAAAAAAGGATACTATGAACAACTAACTTTTCAAGTGAGAAACTAGGATGCAAGGAAGACCTAACTTAAAAATGAGTAGAAAACTTAATAAAAATAACTTTGAGTTCTATTCTACAAGTCTCTTTTGGTAATCACACAGTGAAAAGGGAACTATTCCTTCTACTATGGACAAGCTACATGGTACCGGTATACTTTCCTAAAGATAATACACCTAGTACTAAGTTTTACATGCAAACGGATAAATCAATCCAAAGGCATGATTACAAAACAGTATAACAATATTAGTCAAAGAAATCAGAAACAAACAAAAGAAACAAAACATAACATAACTCAAAACATGTTCAAGGTGAAAGGATAAAAATTTAATAAACAATTTAAAACAACCTAACTTTTAGTATTAATATTAAATAAATCTATCATCTAACTATTACAATTAAAGCATACTTTAAAAACTAAAGAAGCAGAGCTTTAAACAGGTTCAAAACACACAAAAACACTAAAAACGAAATGACAAACTGAACTGCAGATTTGAAAGGGTTGTCTTAATGACAATTTACATAGGCTATCCGAATGATAGTTTTCACAGCTAAAATAACAGAAAGTAACCTAAATGGTCTAGTCTTCAGCTAAATTTGTGCACATGTAAGTACAATGAAGAGAGGCAGTAAATAAACCTACTTAATAATTAAGTTTGACAGCGAAAAAATATTAAACTAATTCATAAAAAAGAAATCATTGCGTATTATACTAAGAAACAAATTGGAATTTAAATAAACTTATGACAAAAAAAATGAACAACAATCTATTCTATATATTGCAAATAAAACATAATAGTAAAATTGGAAATGAAATGACTAAAAGCAAATTGAAAACAAACTATGCGCACAACTATCTATTTAACTTTGAAAATAAAACTAAACTAATTCACACAACATTACAGGAAATAAATGAAATAAACGTTTACAGTAATTTAAATGAAAAAAAACTAGAAATCAAACTAACTACAAAAGAAAAGGTAACAAAACTACACAAGAAAAGAAACCGCTGGTTGATGAGGGGCCCTCTCAGCAATCAAGGGTGATGCCTGGATAATGATTACTCGAACGAAATCATGAACAACAGAACATACAACTTCTATTAAAAAATATGGAACAAAATTACAACATGATTAAGAATGACAAATCACATGCATAAACTGCTTAAACTTCTAGCTAACTGAGCTCTCACGTAGAGGCTGATATATATACAGTTTACAAGAGATGAGCAAGTAGAGCCTTTAGTGGTCGACTTCTCTCTAAATTTAGTTAAACATTATGACCATTAACTGATCAAACACCAACACACAACATTCTCCCTCTCCTTCGTGTGTCATCTCTCTTCATCGCATGATGTGCCATGCAATTTCCTGCTTTAGCATGGCTGGTAGAGTGGTATCAGGAAAAGGAGAGCACGCTGGCGAGTCTTCTAGAAAGAGAACCGTGCTATCATCCAAACACATGGAATGGTGGTGTGGTGTTGAGAAAAGGAAGCGTGATGGTTATTCTTCTAGAATGAGAGCTTCTCCATCACCCAGACGCGTGGACAGTAGGTAGTTTGCAGACCGTTCCAACATTTTAATGCCTAGAATCCATTATCAATAGGGCGCAGTCTGGTTAGCAATATGGACGTGTCTGTTTATTAACTTTTCCAAAGACTATATAACATGCAAACAAATATACACATAAATTAATATATCAAACATGCTTCAAACAATGTCAATTTTAATCAATATAATCATAAAATGATAGTAATAAATATATTTTACATAAATCTTAAATTCATTCATACCCGAGGCTGAATAATGAGCTACAAGACATAAAATATGCAAAACTATGATAAAACGTATGTTAAAACATGTAAGTTAACTTCCAAAAATGATGACAAAGCTAGGATCAACAAGCAGCCCCATATACATAACAATGCAGTGGCCATGAATAGGAATAATAAACATATGTCATGAGCGGTCATCACCACATACAATATATAGTGAAGTAAGGTCTCCATACGGAATGAAGACATAAAATGGTCCACTGGTGTTTGATCATGAGAATTGAAATCACATAGATACTGGCACAATCAAGGAGGTAGCATATATGGAATTCCACCAAGCTCGGAGGTCTTCAACACAAATAGTTGCTAATACATGTCCCATCATGCAAATAAAGGTGTCATAGTCAAACATGATGGGCCATCATCTAATTACTGGTCATTGATGTATACCATTAACAGACGTGAGATATCCCACTGATAATGATAATGGGAGTCAAGGTATAGAGTGCAAACAAACAAATGTGAATAAATGTGTTGAGGTTGAACACCTGAGAGAATCCATTGATCAGGGGACATTGATGTATTCCCAAATTTTTTGATGGCGAGAGAACCTGCCACTGATGACTGCAAGTCCCAAGGAAATCAATGGACTATAGATCCCTATTCTAGAATAAATGGTCCGAATTCGATGGAATGGAATCCGCTGGAAGGAGGGAATTAAGGAATCCCCCATCAACCAACATGGGGTACACAATAGAATTGGATAATTTGGAACAACTCGGATGAACAAGATGTGCATGAACCAGTAAAAAATGTATCGAGAATGGATGACATGCAGAGACAAGACAACTGAGGAGTGGCCGAATTAGGATAAAAATTACTTCAAATAAGAGCATAAGGAAGATAGAGACTCATAGGAAGCATAGACTCAAAATACATACAGGGACAACTCCATGACACAGGAGGCATCAACAGAGGCTCCATAGGGACTGGAAGCATAACCAGTCAGTGGAGAAAACTTAGAATAATGAGTACAACTCCTAAGGTCATACTAGTGGCCCAACCAATGATGAGTGGATTGTGCTCTATTCGAAGGAGACACAAAATGACAACTGCCAATAGAAAGTGATATTATTTCCTGTCCGAATTTTTATGTTTTATAATTTTTTTTTATTTTTCATATTTGAAAATATTGAAAAAGAATAAAATTGCTTATAGTACATTAAGGAGGAAATAAGTGTTGTAGACAAGAAAACTAATTCCAAGTAGTGGAACATACCTATACTCAATGCAAGGAAGCACATGCAGGATAAGGACACTAATGGGGATGTTTCATCTGGGTATGGGATAATCAAGCTGCAAAGGATATATGAGAGGCTCTGCTTGGCTAGGATAAAGATAATCTTGGGCTATATGGCTTACAAAATTTAAGTAGGGAATCGACATAAATCTCAATATGACAAGTGAACACATGCAAATGCAATTACAACTTGATACAAACGAGAGTCCCGATAGGATATGTCCAGCATAAAGTTTAAGAAAGAGTATGAAGTTCTTGCTCAAAGTCATGGTGGGACTACGAGGGAATCCCAACCTAAGGGAGGACACTCAACATGGGTGCCAAAGGAAAAAATGAGACATAAGTGACTAGGGAACCCATGATAAGGAAAACTCTACCACTTACGTAATGCCACTTCTAGTAGCAATATGAAGGTTTTGTGACATCACGAAGTGGGTCCATATCTATGGTTAAGGTGACATAGTCATAAGATAATGCAAAATACACATGAAAAAATGGTCATATCCCATATGCCAGTTTAGTATTATTGATGCAGGAGCGTCGTGTCTTGCCAGTAATGTGATGAGTTGGTCACATGCTGTGACAGATTTTGGGTTGTTTTGTTGAGTCATAGTTTGTTAGCGTCAATAGGCATAATGGAAGATCATGACTCCCTGTATGGACATCACGCCACCATTTGTTTGTTGAGATATTGATATTTCCATTACGCTCTGTTTTTTTGTTTGTTTTCAGTTACAGGACCACTCGGGTTGTAGGAAGTTACAGTTTAGGTTAAATAGGAAACATAGGGAAGGGATAAGGGTTCTACTCTTCAGTATTAGGATTCTGAATTTGCAAAAAGACGGACAAACCTGCGTCTGGTTGCTCTTGTAATTTGTTTGGAGAAAATTGAAGAAGAGATTCAAACTGTGTGTTTGTGTGTTTTCTTAATAGAAGGACTAGCTGTGTGTTTGCAGTGTTATTATCCTAGATACATTTACTGATTTGAACTGTGTATTCGTGAAGAGTCAACTTTGGTGGTTTTCTAAACATCTATGCATTTCTGTAAAATCGTTGATTCACGCATGAAATTGTTGCTTGAATGAATGGAATAGTTTGTAAATGCATTCATAGAGGTGTTAGTGTAGTAGGGATTTCTCCCTTGCTATAGGGCAGGAATGACTACCTTCCGTCTATAGGACGGAAGGATAGGTTCCTGGTGGTGGATGCAAAGAAAAATAAACAATTCTGCATGGTATTATGAAGAATTGAGAACGTATGATAATGGAATTAGACAACATAAAGTCCCTTTAAAACTGAATGTTAAACCTTTTTGTCAAAAATTAAGGAGGATTAATCCAGCCTTGTTTCCTGTTATTGAAAAAGAAGTGAAGAAGTTATTGGATGCCAAGATCATAGTTCCTCTCAGGTACTCTTCATGGGTCTCTAATCTAGTTCCTGTTAGGAAAAAGAACGGAGAAATTAGACTGTGTGTTGACTTTAGGAATTTGAATAGAACTTCACTAAAGGATAACTATCCTCTGCCTAAAATTGAACAAATATTGTAGAAGGTTGTTGGGCCACAGAGGATTTCTATGGTTGATGGTTTCTCAGGATACAATCAAATTTCTATGCATCCTGATGATAAGGAGAAAATAGATTTTACTATTCCATGGGGAACTTTCATGTATGATAAGATGCCTTTTGCTTTAATGAATGCTGGAGAAACTTTTTAGAGAGCCATGGATACAGCTTTTGTTGGTGAAAAGGACAAGTTTGTGGTAATTTACTTAGATGATATTACCGTATTTTCACAATCAGATGATGAACATTTAAAACATTTGAAGCAGACTTTCTTGAAATGTAGAAAATTTGTCTTGTCCTTGAATCCATAGAAGTCACATTTTGCTGTACAGGAAGGCAAATTGCTGGGTCATTTATTTTTTGTCGATGGTATAAGGATTGACCCCGAAAGGGTGAAATCAATATTGAAGATAAGTCTGCCAAGAAGTAAAAAGGATGTCCAATCTTTCATCGGTAAAATCAATTTTTTGCGTTGGTTTATACCAAACTTTGCTGAGATTATCAAGTAGATTACAACCATGCTAAAAAAGGATCAAGAAGTCAAGTGGACCACCAAAGCAAAGAATGCATTTGAAAAAATCAAAATGGCTCTTACTGAAGCCCCTATATTAGTAAGTCCAGATTTCACCAGAGAATTTCTAACATTCTCATTTGCATCTGAGGACACACTAGCAGCTGTTCTGTTGCAGAAGAATAAGGATGGTCTGGAGCAACCTATTGCATTCTTCAGCAAAACTCTCAAAGATTCTGAATTAAAATATAGTATCTTAGAAAAACAGGCCTATGCTTTGGTGAAAGCTTTAAAGTTTTTCATAATCTATGTTTTACATTCTAAAGTTATTTCATATGTGCCTAATGCTGCTGTAAAGGATGTTTTGACAAATCCTGTCAGTGAGGGGAAAAGAGGCAGGTGGATTGCTAAAATCATGGAGTATGATGTAGATATCAGACCTACCAAACTAGTCAAGGGACAAGGTTTAGCCAAGATGCTGGCTGAATCAAGTTGCTAAGCTTTGGGATTGCATGTGATGGTTGAAGAGCTAGCTCAGGAAGAAGATCAAGCAATGTTAGAAAAAGAAAAGATTATGGACTATTATTCAACATCCACATGGTATGCAGACATTGTGTATTTTTTGTTGTATTTACAATGTCCTGAGCATTTAGATAGAAAAGTTGCTAGATCTTTGAAGCTAAGAACTATAAAGTATTGTTTAGTGGAAGAGCAGTTATTCTGGAAGGACCTAGGCGGTATTCTACTCAGATGTTTGGATAAATATGAAATTGAAGGAGTGATTTCTAAATCTCATGAGGGAGCTTGTGGAGGTCATAAGTACTGGAAGGAAACAACATACAAGATCTTAAGAGCAGGATACTATTGGCCCTCTTTGTTTGCAGATGTATATCAGCAAGTAAGAGCCTGTATTCCTTGTCAGAAGTTTGTTGGCAAACAAAAATTGTTGTCATTACCCTTAAAACTTATTGCAAGCAATAAGTGCTCCTTTCCAGCAATGGGGTCTGGACTTTATAGGAGAGATAAGTCCATCTTCCTCATGACAACATAGGTGGATTTTGACCACAACAGACTTCTTTACCAAATGGGTGGAAGCTATCCCTACTAGGAATGCCACAGATAAAGTGATTATGGAATTTATTGAAGAAAATATCCTCAGTAGGTTTGGGTGTCCTCAGAAAATAGTGACAGATAATGCAAAGGCTTTTAAGTCTAAGGCAATGGAAGCATTTTGTAAAAAAAGTTGGTATCTTGTTGAAACATTCAACTCCTTACTATCCCCAAGGTAATGGTTTAGCTGAGTCCTCAAATAAAAACATCATTCAGAGTATTAGAAAGTTGCTAAAGCATAATAAGAGATCATGGGATTCTATGCTGAAGTATGCACTATGGGTTGATAGAATAATAGTCAAACAAGCAATTGGAACTTCTCATTTCCAATTGGTGTATGGTACAGATGCAATTTTTCCTGTTCAGTTGGGCATTCCAGTGATGAAGTTTCTTCAGAATTGTCAGGAAGAACCTAATGATATGCAAAGAAGGATTTATGAGATGATAGAGTTGTAGCAGAATAGGGAAAAAGTGGAAGAAAAGGCACACCTATACAGATTGAAGATTTAAAATAGATTTGACGGGAAAATCAAAGATAACACATTCTCGATTGGTGATATGGTTTTGAGGTGGGATGCCAAGAAAGAGCAAAAAGGGAAACATGGCAAATTTGATAATCTCTAGTTTGGCCCTTTCCTAGTGTCTAAGTTTTTGGAAAATAACTCTTTTGTCCTTTCGTCTTTGGAGGGTGAGGAATTGTCAAGTCCAGTTAATGGACAATTCCAAAAGCATTTCTACAGTTTTTGAGGAGAATTTTACTTCTTCATTGTATATACCGGTGTGAGTAAAACATAATAAGGACTCCATAACCCAATGGAAATTTTGTAGACTAGCAGGGAGCAGAAAAGAAGGAACTGGTCTACAGGTTCTTGAAGCCTCACAAGGAGGACTTCATCCTGTAGCAGAGCCAGATGTTAAGTCATGAATTTGTCTTCTTTAGTTTTATATTTTGTTTGTGTTTTTGAAATTTGCTAATGTTATTACTTCTAGTAAATTTTGGCTTAGAGTTCAAACTTGAGTTTATGCTTTTAGGTCTTCATCATTTTTTGGTTTTTTCCAATGTTTTCAAAGCTTGCTTATTCAAAAATTTTGCGTAGAGTTCATTTTTGAAGGGTTCTATAGGGTATATTTTTATTAATGGTTTCATCAATGACACTAAGATCAAAGGTTAATAATATAAACTAAGTTTTAAAGCTGGATTAGTGATCAAATGACATAAATTACATGTTTGAACTTTCTTGTAGTGCAAGAGCGAAAATAATGCACTGGTGCGCTACAAGAAAGTCACGAGTGCACAATTGGTCATTTTTCACTCCGATTTCTTCAATGATTTCAACCCTAAGGTGATTAATCACATCAATTAGTAGGTTTTATATGTGTCTTGCCAGGCTAATCATGTAAACAGGTATTTGATCATCGTGTGAGGGAAATCGTGGCAGTTCGTTGCGAATGCATGGAAAATCAAGAAAGAGAGTGGAACGAGGTAGAATTTTCGGGAAGAGGCTCTCAAACTAAAGATTACGAAGTTAGTGGATGCTGTGGTGGAGACATATTGCTAAAAAATCAGGAATTTGATAGTTGAAGGAATAATTAGGGTTTCCTAGCGGTGACAGTTGGAAGCGAACTAGAGGGTTGAAGACACTTGGAGCGTTCAATTCGACATCTAGCCAGACAAGGAATCAACTTCCAATGCTTGCATTAAGCTTTGAATGAGGTATCCCATGTGACCTTTGTCATGACTTGTTAAAATTCGGGTTTTTTCTGCTAAGCCCTATGATGTCAATTTTTTTTTAGAGGAAGATATGAATTTACTTACTCAACAAACTTGTAATGATGAGATATTAATCAAAATGTCTAAATAGGCATCGTTTGAGTTAGTGAGGTTCAGAGCAGCACTGTTGGAGATTTTTGGTTCTGTATTCAAGACAAATTATTGAAACTTGGCACAAAGCATTTCCTAAACTGGTGATAGGATAAACTGTGTAAAATTGAAGATAAACAGACTGTGAGAGTTCGAAGGAAAATTGACTACCAAGATTGTGCGAACTTGAAGAAAATAGGCTGTGAAATTACTAATAGGTTCTGAAAACCATACAAAAGATGAAGAGGAGTGGGAAGACTAATAGGGCTGAGCCCACTGATCTCAGTTGGATAGACAAATTTCCAGGATGTGTTGAACTGTTTGAAAATGCTGGATGGTTGATTTTTTTAAAGAAAATTAATGGATACAATGCTGAAGTATATAACAAGTTTGCTCAGTGTTATGAAAAGGATACTATATCTTTTGATATTTTGAAATTCAAATTGACTACAGATTTGGTGGCTGAGGCAACAGGGGTTAAAAATGAAGGAGAACTTTGGTTCAAGAAAGTGCCATTTACTTTTAATGCACAAAGGTCTATTGCCTGGTATTGTTCCAGATTGGGGCAAGGGAGTGCCTATTCATAACTTCAGAGCTGAATGGGTAGAACCTATCAAGGTGTTACAAATTTATATTACATGTGAAGGAAGGTATGCCTTCGTTTTTAAATACCATTTCAGGTTCCTTCAACACCTTAGTGGTGAATCAAGGATGAACTTGCCTTTCTTCTTACTAAAGAGCCTACAGAAGATGTCCAGTAGAATAAAATAACACCAATATCACACTATACCGTCCATCTTTCACCATGGACTTATCAAACTTATTATCAACAATGTTTTGCAGAAAGAAGGAAAAACTTGGGAATACTTCCTTTTTTGGTCAGGGTTTCAAAATAGCCAAGAAGAACAGTCTACTAGAAAGCAAATTGATAAAGGACAGACCTTGATCAGAAAATTAAGACAGAAAGTGAAGGTTGAAGATGAAGAATGTGTCAAATTAGAGGAAGTTGTCGAACCTGCAAAAGAAGATTGTGAATCTAAGAAGCATCCAGATGACAGTGAGAACAAACATTTGCAGTTTATTCATGAGGAGACTCAGCCTGTTCAGAATGATGCACCAGCAAAGACATTCGTTGATGAGAGGATTTTATTTACAGAGAAGGTTTCAGGTGACGAAGAAAACACTAAAGTCCAAAAGCAAAGTCCAATTACAGTCTTGTCTGAGGATGAAACATACTTGTTGGAGGAGGATAAGTTTACTGTCATTGATAAAACTAGGGTTGGCACTAAAAAAGAGTTTCACAGTTAGGAAGATAGAATAGCAGTATCAAAGAAAAATAAGCTTAATGTTATGGAATTTGCCTCAATCATCCATCGGGGTAAAACTTTAAAAATGGTAGGAGATCTTGCTCTTGGGTGGAGACCTAAGACTAGACCTAGAAACAAGCTCAGGCTAAACATGAAGAAATTACTAAACCCTAAATTGAATAAAGAGGGGGTAACTGTGATTGATGAATCCTCCTCTGATGAAAGGTTGGATGCTGGAAAGGGTGAAAGTAAAGGGAAAAAACCAATGAAATCTGAAGATGAATCTAACCTCACAGAGACCAAATTATCTGATGTATTCTTGAAAATACGAGGCCAAATGTTAAAAGAGAAACAAAAGGATGAGATAGAGGTTTCTCATTCTGAAAACAAGATGATGGTTGATGAAAGTGTTCTTGGTGAAACTGAAACTAGAGAAAACCTAATTTTTCATGAGACTCCTACAGAGTTGCTACCAGAAGATGAAGAAATCTATAGGAGACTGAACATTCCATGGCTTCCCCATGAGATGCAAAGTACAACTGGAAATAAAGCATTTGATTCAGAGAAAGAAAATTTACAAAGAACTATAAAGAAATATAAACATCAACTAGAATATATGCATGAGACAAATGATGGTTTAGTTATGGCCAATAGAAGACTAAGAGAATATCTTGATGAGGTGAACAACCACTATCAAGAGCTTATTGCAGTCTCAAAAGAGGCATTAAAAAGAAAAAGAAATACAGAGTCACAGTTTACAATGTTAAAATAGTCCATCAAAGAGCTACATCAACAAAATGAAGACCTCACTAGAAAGATGGAAGAGATGGAAGCAGAGCGACTGAAGGCTAGGATAAAGGCCCAAGCCTTAGAGGGGATAACTTTGTTAGTAGAGGAAGCTAAAGATCTATGAGGCTTGATAACAAAAGCAGTTATTTGTTATGTTTTGAAGAATATTTCATGTTTGTAATTATTATTTTGATAAAACCTTTTCGATGAGTAGGCTAAATAAGCAGTTAGGGTTTATCCTTTAACTGAATTTTGAAAGATAGTATTAAGGCAGGTCAGAAAGAGGACTAAGAGTTCGACTTTTGGGCTAGCTAAAGGAGGTCTCTTGACTTGTTGATAAGCTAAGTAATCAACTCTCATGTGTATTTGAGGAACTGGTTATGAAATATATGCTCCATTTTACCATTCAGTCTGTTCTTTGGCTTGTTTAGCTACACAGTTGGTAATTTCATTGCTGGTTTATAGTTTTTATGCTTGTAGTGCTTGTCATTTGTGGATGAACTTCAATGTTATTTTCTATTGGATACATGGTTATTATGTTATGCATCTCAGTTTTTATTTACTTGTAATTTAGTTCTTATTTGGGTTATGAATGTATTCCCTGTTGTCACCAAACTTCACAACCAGAAAACCTTAAAAAACCCTAAAAACCCAGTTTTGTTTTATTGAAATATTTGAGATTATGTTGGCTTGTTTTCTTGTAGTCTGGAAACAATTTCTGGCATAAATAGAACCCTTAGCAGCAAAGGCATCCCCCCGATGCCAAAATCGAGCTCTGATACCACATGTAAGTTTTAAACCTGTGCAGAGAAGCAAAGCATACAAATTATTTTAAGCAAAATAGAGATCACAACACATCAGTCACACGTAAACACAAAGATTTACCATGGAAACCCTTAACCGGGAAAACCAAAAAACCTTGGAGCCACACCTCCTATTTTCTCTTCATTGCATTATGAAATCCTCACAATACAAAATATAGTTATTCCAGTAAATCCAAATACCCTAATACGTTAACCCAGATTAGAAAATGACTCCAATCCCTTAACCAGGATTAAGTTACATATTTTAGACAAATTCTAAAAATAGCCACAAACAGCTATAAATAGCCATAAAATCTATAAAAAGCCAAAAGGTGCCTTTGGGATCGCCAAGCTGCAGAGCTGACATGCGCACCTCCCCTTCATATGCACATGCAAAGAATATAACATATACCCAACATGCCTCACTAAGAGGTTGAATACAATACTGATCTGAAGAACTGCTACATTGGACCCATAGAATTCTCATGGAATGCTATATATTCATGATCGATTGCCTGCTAGATATGGAATGGTACATATCTGTATGGACTCACTGATGGAGAGTCAGAGTCTCTATGGTACAAGTATGCTGCATCAATCATAAATCTATATAGAAGCGCTATTGGGGCTTCTGAACACTGTCTCCAACGCAACCCATAAATCACAAGGGGCATAAACCTGTTTAGGTCCCTCTAATAGACTCACCAATGTGTTAGAGTCAGTTGACATCCAAGGTCTTCGACCAAATACTACACGGACCAAACCCTGTATGAATCTCAATGGTGCGATGATGTAGTTGGAGTCAAGCACGTGAGAAACAACCATCCCAAGAGGCACTAAGGACTGCTCTCAAGTGGTCCAAGGAACTCATCAATGAGGTTAATGAAACCAAGATATAGGGACCTCTGGGTCTATCCTCTGGAATATGTGTGTTGTCATCGACAAAGGGAGACTTTCCCCTGGTCAAGGTAATGATGTTTCCTTCACCAGAAGTGCGAGGGAGATAACCGAACGATGTGAGGCAATCTGTGGACTGATCCACTGAATGGGGAGGGGAGGGAAAGAGTTGAACAAGGGAAAAGGGAGTGTAGTAGACTCAAATTTCCTTTGTTCAGAGTATGACGGCAGGGCGGATCAGGAAGCAAATGAAACTAACTCATGGGAATGGGATCACAGCTATAATACTGGGAATGTCATTGCAGATGGGAAATGCTTGGGGGAGGTAGACACTTTTTATATTGATGGGATCCAAGGAAGACACATTGCAGAGTACTCTGAACAAAGGCGACCCAAAGTGGGAATGCTGCCAAACTATTTTCTATGGGGTGGTGTCTAGAGACACCATTGTGGTACGATCTCATGGATTTTTGGCAAGCCTGAGAAAGTATATGCTTGATGGTGCTTTCAATTTTAGAGAGTCTGAAAGCATGAAGAAGACTCCAGTGGGGGATCTTTTTCGTTGGTAGTCTCCTGTACCCAAAAAAGGATAAAAGTATACATAGGAGAGCTCGCACATCCTTTTTTAGGGGATGGGAGACTTCTTTACATTGGTAGTCCATTCAAGCCGAAAAAGGTTAAACCTATACTGACTGAACGATCATTCAAATACTTTTACGAGCATGAACAAAACCAAGTTCTCTCGGCAATATTTTCTTGATGAGAATGCTAGAAAAGAGCTTAACGACAACCCATGGTGAGCTTTTTCGTAAAGTTCGACCCCTCTGCCCGAGAAAGCATGAAAGTATGCAGAGGGGAACGGTCTTGGCTTGAGTATGCCAAGGTGGTACTTTTCATTTGATGGTCTACATAGTTTGCAAAAGGAGATAAATGAGACAATGTAGATGCCCTTTCCTATCCTTTAACGAGCAGGAAAAGAAGTAGCTGTGCTCGGCAATATTTTCATTCTTTTAGGAGTCAGAAAAGAGCTTGAAAGAAACTCTAGTATGGTCAACCGATTGCAGTGGCAAAGGCAGTGCCGCATGTCAAGACGGTGGACAGTGGTCCAAATGTCATCCATGCAGTATGGACAGAGTAGGTGGCTCTTAAACATACTAATACATGCATGTGATAGATCGTGGTAGAGACATGCTAGTCGGTGTGGCAGAGGTACACAAACTGAGGTGGTTCTCGGAAAGAGGTCAGGAGAGTCATGTGTGAATTATGGTGGATAGACTTGACTACATGTGATGCGAGTGCAAGTTCAGAGGCAGTTATATGCAAAAGAAATGATTCGTCTTCCAGATGATGGTCTGGAGATCCGCATGAGGTTCAGCGGATGAAGTAGATGGCTATATGTTACAAAATAAAAATGATGTTCCTTATGGGCGGTGGCCTGAGAACCCGCATGAGTAGCGGTAGGCAAGTGTGATGCAAGTACAGGTCCAAAGGCACTTGTATCACTATGGTGTGGCTTGCAAATTGAGGTAACTTCTGGGGAGTGGTCCCAAAATTTGTTTGTTAAACATGAGATGATGTTCTGATAAGGAGATAGAGGGTGGAATTCTGAAACCAATGGTGTGAACGACATCCTAAAACGTACTCCGTATGGTCCTGTTGTGTTGAAAGAGATAAATTAGGTCAAATAGTGCCTATATAAGGGTGGGGACCACTGTGTGAAGTGTCAGTGGTTCACTATAGAGTTGGAGAGGTGGGCCCTAGATTCTCTTTTGCTGATTTCTCCTGTTCTGACTGACAGTTTCGAGTTCCGCGACTTACAGGTAAGATCTCTCTCCAAATCTCTTCTTTTTGGTGGTTTACATTCTACATTTGGTCTCTCGGAGGTCTTTCATGAGCCTGTTGGGGTTTCATGGGGCCAAGTCGCACCTTTTGAGGGAAAAAGAGTGACTTGGTCACACCTATGGGGCATTTTTGAGCAACCTGGTCGGTCATTTTTCCCAAACAGGTGTGACTTGGCCTCCAGGTGACATTTTTTTAATGAGAGCAGTGGCTGACATCTGTGTTTTGCTTGTGCAGAAGGGCTAAGATTAAGTGGCAGAAGAGAGACTGTAAAGACCTCCAGGAGGCATCATTGCGGGATGGGAATGTGCATGATACACTGGCCCGTTGTGGTTTACTAAAGTTCATGAGGATACCCCTTATGAAGAGCTTGCGTTTGTTGCTGCAAACACTGGTGAGCTTTTGGGATATTGGAGAGGAGGCCTTCCTCTTCCACGACCAGTGTATTGAGATCACACTAGTGGTTGTGTACTTCTTAACTGGGCTCCCTATGTTGGGAGTTGTTGGTGACTTGGCATCGGTGCTATCTCGGGGGGAGACATTGGAGGAGCTATGTGATAGGCACTGTTACGCTACTGCATATGTTCATGGCTCCCACATCTTGATGTGTGACATTGAGGACCTTTTGAAATGGGTGGTGGTGACATTATTGCTGCGCATCTTGGGTTCCACGAGGAGCCACAAGATATCTAGAGGGCAGCTTGAGTTGGTAGAGAGTGCTATGGGGGGCACGTACTATGGGTGGTCCCAGATGAATCTTCAGGCTGTTTGGCATCAGTTGAACAATGCGAAGGAATCTGGGGTAGGATTTTGTTTTGGATCCTTTCTATGTGTTTTATTTTTTGAGAAAGTACCTACTCTACGTCTGCACTGGGCCGTGTGGGATAGTGGTCCACGGGAGCCGCGGATGCATAGGTGGTTCTAGATGATAGTATGAGAGAGTGGCGGAAAAGTGGGCCGCTTTTTCACTGAGGAGCTATTGTATTAGTGGCATCAGCTTCCAGTGGTCATTGAGCAGTACCCATATGTGGGTATGAACTATCATGGGGACCCCGAGATGCCCCGAATTGCAGGCCAGGCATGGGGACCAGCTGGTATGTATGTGTGATGTCTTTATGTTCATCTTTATACATAGTGTAGTTGAGTTGGTTGATAGTTGTATGTTTATATGTGTCGACTGATGGTATCCTTGTTTGTGTATGCAGATATTGGTCTGTTGAAATATTGTAACTTTGAAGAATATTCTATATGTATATTTTTTTGGTCCCCGATGGTCCTACCGGGAGAACCACTTGTATTACATTGTACCCCGATGCTCCTCATCGGAAGAACTAATAAGAGTCATAAGGTAGTCCCCTCTAATTGTAAAGGTGGGTCATCAGCACCCCAGTGTGGTTACTTGAGCCTACATGTGTAACTCGAGCCTACATGATTTAACTCGAGCCTACATGTCGAATGAGTTAACTTAAGTGAATGGATGAATATAAATAGAGGTGTAGCGCTCCTCATTTGTTACACATACTCTCACTTGAGTAGCACACTTGTGGAGGAGAGAAGTAGCTCAAGAAGGAGGAGGATTAGGTTTTTGATCCCGTTGTTGGTTTTACCTTTTTACCTTTTTGGGGCATCTATATTGAGGAAGCTTTTGCTGGGTTTTCCCCTTTAGGGTTTTCCCAGGATAAATTTGTGTTGTTCTTGTGATACTGTTTCTTTCAGTGATCCTGTGTATATGCTTTTGTTATGGAAATGAAATGAAATACTGATGTTTTAGCTAAGCATATAAAAATTTAACATGGTATCAGAGCTAACCTGAATAGGACAGCTTTCACAAGCTATAGAAGCTGTGGCTTCTTACTTTTTGGTTCTCTCTCCACAATCAATCAGCAAAAGAAGGCTAGGTTGAAGGGTGCATCTTTCTGTCGAAGCAGAATTCGATTTCGAGCATTTTCAGTTTTCGCTGTGGGAAATTAGGGCTTCTTACTGAAGAGGAATTTTTGAGTGAGCCTGGCATAGGATTGCTCTACTCATTAAAATCTAAGTTTAGAGACCTGAATCAATATTTTTGGTTGGGTGAAACTCTGAGAAAGTCAAACCCTAGTTTGACCCCGAGCTAGAAAACCCCTAAATACTAAAACGGCTACGTTTTGGTACATTAGCTATATACCAAGATTGGCGAAGGATCAGGATCTGAAAATTTCAGGGGCCAAATATAAAATCCTGATGTATAATGTGTCCAAAATTCCACCTCATATTCGCTATATTCTGGGATATATGATCCGTTAAAGTTAGGGTTCTAGCCTCCTCTAGAATTCATCCCTAAACAGGACACCTGGGGACAATTGCTATAGAGTGGGATATAGAGGTCCAAATTAAATTCCTAAAGATGTTCCAGAAAGAGCACTGACTTTAATTTCTGTGGTCCTAATTTCAGAACCAGAAGATGAAACATTGACACATGGCAGGCTGTACAACTTCGCTGTTCTGAACAGTCCTGTAACAGGTCACCTTGGGAAAAGGATCATAAATCCTAATTGGTGAAACCAATTCTGATGAAACCTATGGTGTTGGATCAGGGACATGCGAGGTTACCTTAGTGAAAAATTTCAGACATAGGGGAGCTTTAATTTCAGAGATATAACAGAAGCAGTGACAGTAATTTCTGCAGAAGAAATTGGAAAACTAGAGCTTCCTATTCTGAGAGATTTCCTCCACTGTTTTTAGAAAAGGAGTACATTGGACAGCTCCATTTGAAGAGATATATCCTTCTATCCAATCAGATCTAAAATATTCCAATTTTTGAAAATTAGGGTTTCTCTGACAATCCTTAGATCAGCTAGCTCTGGAAGCAGGACAGACACCTCAAATCGGTAAGATCTAATCTTTTGCTATTTGCATTTGAGGTTCTCATTTCAAAGTGATCTATCACATCAGCTTGATGATAAGCTTGGTAAAGTTGAAAAATTCTAAGCATTAAATTATTTGATCTCTCTGAAGAAAATGAATTGGACACCTACATGAGTAGAGAGGTTCCAATTCCATACGGAGATGAGGCTCAAAGCCTTACACAAGAAGAAATTGATAAAGGCCAAAAAGATCATTGTTGATTCAATCACAGATCAACTTGTACCACAAGTGTATTCCCTAAAGAAACCAAAGATGTTTGATTCCTTGATCAAGCTATTTGAAGATAAGAACTTAAATCAGAAGATGGATTTGAGAAAACATTTGAAGAATGTGAAGATCTAGAATGCAGAACAACTTGAAGCGGTAGAAGAAGAAGTGAAGAATGCAAAAGTGGTGATAGCCACCTTGAATGGCCTCCCAGGATCATGGGATTCATTCATGCAAAGAATGTATTCCAGAAGGAAGTAATTTCTTTCAGCTCAACTCATAAGAAGATAAGAAGAAGATGGGAGCAATTAAAGATCAAGCTCTCACCATTCAAAGAAGATCCCTCAAGCGATGAGGAATATGAAGAACTCAATTTTTGAAGAACCTCTTATTCATATTATCATTTGGATAAGAAATGATGATTTCATGAATGAAGAATATGATAAAGCAGAATGATCAAGATGGAGTCTACCCACGAAACAAATAAAAGATAAGTATTCAATTTTCATTTCATGATATTGTTTTGTTATATATTTGATTATATTCAGTTGATGTGTTATGCATGATAGATTGTTTGCATTAATGACTGTATACTACTAATATGCATGTGATGGGTAAGTAGCTCATGGTGCTATACAAATCTCCATTGCTACTTATCAAACCTCTTTTCTGACATATTGGATTAGTCACACAATCTCAATGATGTCATGGTAGAGATGGAAGGCATCTAGAAAGTTTATGTGAGATATGGATGAATGTTGTATTGACTAAACAATTTCATGATGCATAAGAATTTGTCGCGGCATATGTTTTATGAAATAGTTCTAACCATGCAACTGGTGCATTTGAATTGTAGGAAAGGCCATGTACAACCTCCTACAAGAAAAGAAGGATGAGACTTGTTCCAAAGAACAAGTGATGACAATTCAAGATTCACTCCAATAAACATGAATCTAAAGCTCCCAGGGTCAGAGACACCATGACGGAAGAAAGAGCTTCAGAGAGTGGTAGATCCACCTTGAAGGATGAAGACCACCATGGGTACAAGAGATAACTCAAGATGAAGAAAATAATGCTATGAAAGAAGCTATGATCAAAGAATAACAATTGATCATGGGGAATGATGTATACGATATGATTTTGAGACATAAAAGGAAGTACGTAGTATCTTCCACATGGGTCTACAAGAACAAGTGTACAAAGCAAGGTTCATGATTTTCCTTAGAAAGAATAGACTATGACATGACATACTCTATTGACCAGTATATATCAAGCATAGAACCACCTGTATAGAATGAAGAGGGAAGATGATATTCCACTTCAGGGGGAGTGACTACAGAAAATTATATTTGAGTTCAACATGGTATGACATGATGGATAGATTCGTGATGGATCGAGACTTTACCAAGAGTAAAGTGGGTTCCAACCTTCAAGGTTGAATGTAGAAGACTAGGATATGTTGATGACCTGAGAAGACAAACTCATAGAATATGTTATGATACTAGAATGATGTTTTAAAAATGTGGTATCTTCCAAATGGATTTGCAAGATAAGATATGTTGCTGATAGAAGTAAGGTAAGACTTGTGGCTAGAAGTTTCTATCAGAAAGAGGGAATTAATTCTAAAGAGACACTTACTCCAGGAAGCAAGGTACACTTCCTTAAAAACTATCATGGTAGTTTCTTCCATGATGAAGTAAAGACAATCCTTCCTTAATGGTATGATTGAGGAAGAGTTTTACATCAAATAGTCATGAGTATTTGAAGTTGAAGACAAATGGAATCAAGTATGCAAGTTGAAGAAGGCCCTCTATGGCCTGAAGCAAGCTCCCAGAGCTTGGTATGGAAGAATAGATAGTTTCTTGATGAGCATGGGATTTGCCAAGAGTAAATTTGATCCTAACCTTTCCTACAAGGTGGATGGCTATTATGCTATTACTATATGTGGATGAATTATTCTTGACAGAGAATGAGAAACAGATCATGGAAAGAAAGAAGAAACTAGTAGAAGAATTTGAGATGAAAGACCTTGGGTTAATGCATTATTTCCTAGGTCTGGAAGTATGGCAAAGTTTAGAAGGAATCTTTCTCAACCAAGGAAAGTATGCGGAAGAGATATTGAAGAGATTCAATATGTTGGAATTCAAAGTCATGGCCACACCCATGGAATCCAACCTGAAGCTGTTAGCTGATGACTCATTAGAGTTAGTGGATGTGACTCACTACAGACAGATCATTGGGTCATTGAAGAACTTAACAAATACCAGACCAGACATTTGTTTTGCTGTGAACAACTTAAGTCAATATCTTGTTCAACCAAGACGGGTTCACCTAGTAGCTGCAAAACATGTGATGAGATATCTGAAAGGGACTATAGACTTTGGTCTATACTATGATGGTAGCCATGAGTATAGATTGTATGGCTACATAGATGCAGATTGGGTTGGAAGTATCTCAGACAGGAAAAGCACATCTGGTAGATGCTTTTGTTTGAGGTCTGCTATGAGTTCATGGTTTAGCAGGAAACAGTCCAGTGTTTCTCTTAGCACGGTTGAAGTAGAATACATAGAAGATTGCTCTACTAAGTTGTGAAGCCATATGGCTTCAGAAGCTGATATCAGGTCTCTTTGACCTGAAGATGGACACTACAATGATTCCATGTGATAACCATAATTGTGATGACAAAGAACACTGTGTTCTGATGTAACACGTAGAAATTCGGTATTTCTACATACAAGATAAGATGCAGATGATGATACTGTAGATGCAGATGATGGTGATTCAGTATTTCTATACTGAATATAGATGATGATGTTTCAGTATTCCCATACTGAAGATATAGATGATGATGATTTCAGTATTACCATACTGAAGATATATATGATGATGATTTCAGTATTCCCATACTAAAGATATAGATGATATTTCAGTATTTACATACTGTAGATATAGATGATGGTGATTCCGTATTTTTATACTGAATATAGAGATGATGATGTTTCAGTATTCCCATACTGAAGATATAGATGATGATGATTTCAGTATTCCCATACTGAAGATATAGATGATGATGATTTCAGTATTCCCATACTGAAGATATAGATGATGATGATTTCAGTATTCCCATACTGAAGATACAGATGATATTTCAGTATTTACATATTGTAGATACAGATGATGGTGATTCCATATTTCTATACTGAATATAGAGATGATGATGCCTTCAGTATTTCTATACTGAAGATATAGATGATGATGCTTTCAGTATTCACATACTGGAGATACAAATGGTGATAGTTCAGTATTCACATACTGAATATGTATATGATGATGGTTTGGATGATGATGTACTGACGAAGCCTCTACCTCGAGTAGAGTTTGAACACTTTTGAGACAAGGTTGGTGTTTTTCGGAAAGACCTTCCTCGAAAGGGGGAGTAGTGATGTTGCATTGGGATTGTATCATCCCTGGGAATTTTCCCTAAAGTAATCCAGAGACCTCGGTCCTAGAGAATGAAAAGGGATTGTATCATCCCAGGACATTTGTCCATAATAGATCCGGTGACCTCGGTCCTCGAGAACGTGGTGGGATTGTATCATCCCTGGGCACTTTCCCTAAAGTGATCCGGAGACCTCGGTCTTCGAGAATGAAGTGGGATTGTATTATCCCTGGGAACTTTCCCTAAAGTGATCCGAAGACCTTGGTATTTGAGAATGAAGAGGGATTGTATCATCCTGGGACATCTGTCCATAATAGATCCGGTGACCTCGGTCCTCGAGAATGTGGTAGGATTGCATCATCCTTGGACATAGTCCTAAAGTGATAGGGACTGATTCTCCCATAATCAATCCGGTGGCTTCGGTCCTCTAGAATGTAGTAGGATTGCATCATCCTTGGACATAGTCCTAAAGTGATAGGGACTGATTCTCCCATAATCAATCCGGTGGCTTTGGTCCTCGAGAATGTGGTAGGATTGCATCGTCCTTGGACTTAGTCCTAAAGTGATAGGGACTGATTCTCCCGTAATCAATCCGGTAAATTCGGTTGTCGAGAATGTGGTGGGATTGTATCATCCCTGGAATTTAATTCCAAAAGTGATCCAAATACTTTTTGTCTTTGAGTTGTGGATTGCAGGTTGTAGCTGATGATGATGATGCCGTACTGATTGAAAGATCAGAGTATGATGATGATGACGTACTGATCGAAAGATCAGAGTATGATGACGTACTGATCAAAAGATCAGAGTATGATGATGATGTACTTATCAAAATATCAGAGTATGATGATGATGACATACTGATCGAAAGATCAGAGTATGATGATGATGACATACTGATCGAAAGATCAGAATATGCTGATGACGCACTATGATTATGATGTTTCTGATCGAAAGATCAAAGTATGATGATGATGTTTCTGATCAAAAGATCAAAGTATGTTGATGATGTTTCTGATCGAAAGATCAGAGTATGATGATGATGTTTCTGATCGAAAGATCAGAATGTAATGATGATTCCGATCAACAGATTAGAATATGATGATGATGATGTCACTGCTGATCGAAAGGTCAAAGTGTTGATGACAGTATTGCTGATCGAAAGGTCAAGATGCTGAAGATGTTGTTGCTGATCAAAAAGTCAAAGTGCTAAAGATGTTGCTGATCGAAAGGTCAAAATGCTGACATGTTGTTGCTGATCGGACAGTCAAAGTACTGAAGATGTTGCTGATCGAAAGGTCCAAATGCTGAAGATGTCGTTGTTGATTGAAAGATCAAAATGCTGAAGATGTTGTTGCTGATCGAACAGTCAAAGTGCTGAAGATGTTGCTGATCAAAAGGTCAAAGTGCTGAATATGTCATTGCTGATTGAAAGATCAAAATGCTGAAGATGTTGCTGATCAAAGAAGTTAAAGAATTAATGATGATGAAGACTGAAGATTGAAGATGAGGACTACATGATGTTCAAAAGCTTCCAATGATTTATAGATGTGCTACCCTGATGATGTTGATGATGTCCCCTATCTCTCTCTTACTCTTGTTGTTTATGTTGTTGTAGAATACCCTTCTTGTTAAGGGGGAGTGTTGAAATATTGTAACTTCAAAGAATATTCTATATGTATATTTTTGTGGTCCCCGATGGTCCTACCGGGAGAACCACTTGTATTACATTGTACCCCGATGCTCCTAATCGGAAGAACTAATAAGAGTCATGAGGTAGTCCCCTCGAATTGTAAAGGTGGGTCATCAACACCCCAGTGTGGTTACTTGAGCCTACATGTGTAACTTGAACCTACATGATTTAACTCGAGCCTACATGTCAAATGAGTTAACTTAAGTGAACGGATGAATATAAATGGAGGTGTAGCGCTCCTCATTTGAAACACACACTCTCACTTGAGTGGCCCACTTGTGGAGGAGAGAAGTAGCTGGAGAAGGAAGAGGATCAAGTTTTTGATCCCCTTGTTGGTTTTACCTTTTTACCTTTTTGGGGCATCTATATTGAGGAAGATTTTGCTGGGTTTTTCCCTTTAGGGTTTTCCCAGGATAAATTTGTGTTGTTCTTGTGATACTGTTTCTTTCATTGATCCTGTTTATATGATTTTGTTATGGAAATAAAATAAAATACTGATGTTTTAGCTAAGCATATAAAAATTTAACATGGTCCCCGCCCGTCGCCCGGATATCAGAGGTGAGTGGTTGCTATGGCACCTACGGTAGTTCCTGCGGGGAACCCTCGCAAGTGACGGTGGGAGGTGGATGGACTTATGCCACATCTAGAGCAGCTTGCTAATGGGATCTCTGATGATGGTTGGTAGCATTTAAGCAATGATCTGATTGCTTCCATTCATAGTTTTCCTCCATAGTGGACCTCTGTGATGAGGAATATGGTCGTGGCCTATGATTACCTTCGTCAAGCAGCGAGAGGCGATCTTCCTGCGGAGGATGAGTCTTCTGAGGAAGATGATGATACTGAGCCAGATGATGAGTCTGAGTCAAATTAGCATCCTATCGGGGCTGCCCCTAGTGCGTTGGTGCACTTAGGCATTTTTGCATCACTATGTATATTCCGTTGAGAAAGCATATGTGGCTTCTCATTTTGTACTGGACATATTTTGGACATGAAACTTATCTATCTATCTATATATATTTTTGATGCACATGGATGCACTTTTATGGTTTTATATGTGAGTGTTTTTTATGATGATGTGAAATGCAATGCCTAGATGATGTATTGTTACACTTGTGTGTGTATTTTATATATGATTATAAATGATGTTATGGTTGTATGTTTCCTATATGCGATTATGAATGTGCTAGTTTAGAATGTCATTAGCCATTTGATCTGCTACACTATTGAGGTTTCTGGGAACATTTGTGAATGTAATGGACTCAAATGTTCTAACCATCTGTTTAGTGCACATGAATTTTCTAAAGAGGTAGGGATCACGTACCCAGTAGTAGTTGCTCAACTAAGAAATAAGCAGCTGGGAGTCTCAGAAGACATCAAGATGGTGAATGCCTAAATGGAGAGTTGCGGCCAAAAGGCCATTGACACCATCATACTCATCCTGGTTGTTGGTCGCACTTCCCATGCATATTCCATCAATATGGATCAACTCGTGTGAAGGGGAGTAGATTACCCATGTAGCCAAGGTGAGGTTCGAAGACCATCTGCTTGCTCCATCAGCAAATCCGATATACCAGTCTAAGGTAGGATCCATATGAAGCCAAGAGGGGAAATAATACATAAGACTCATTTTAAAAAAAAAAAGGTAAAACAAAAATGGGAAAATACTATATTACAAGTTATACTACCGTCACTCAAAGGGGTGACGTTAGAGGGAAAGTCGTTTGGACTTTCAGGGGATCAGCGGTCATTCCTTTATGTGATACAATGAACCCTAAGAGATAGCCTGTTGGGACACAGAAAACACACTTGAAAGGGTTCAAGCGGATTTCATACTTGCAACATTGTAGGAAGACCTAGCGTAAGTCGTCTATGTGTTGTGCTTGCTTCTATGACTGTGCAATGAGGTTTTCAAGATAAACCAACATGATGTGGATGAGGTCGCGGAAACAGTGTGCCATGGTGTGCTGGAAGGTGGCTCCAGCATTTTTTAGGCCAAAGGGCATGGCTTGATATGCGAATGTTCCCCATGGGGTTGTGAACGCAGTATTGTAACGATCTTTTTTTCGGATCTGAATTTGGTTATATCCAGAAAATCCGTCCATGAAGGAAAATACCTCTTTCCGGATCTGATCGATAAAGGGTGTTGGGAAGTTTTCTTTAGGACACACCCCATTTAGATCGTGGAAGTCTGTGCAAAAGCGGATGGTACCCTATTTTTTATTCATGGGAACAGGATTAGAAGCCCAAGTGGTGTACGCAATGGGGTAAATGAATTCGGCTATGAGCAGCTTCTCTATCTCGGCTTTGACCGTGGCCACTTTGGAAGGATAGGTGGGCGGTTGCTTTTGGCGTACGTGGGCCACATTGGGCCATGTTTCGATGTGGTGTTCCATGATGGATGGATCCAACCTAAGAATTTCAGTGTAAGACTAGGAAAATATGTCGCAGAATTCTTGGAAGAGAGCTTTGTAGGCAGCGACTTCTTTCGGGGAGCATGATGCCCCTAGCATGATTTATTCAACAACCTCGGGATTGGTTGAGATGTTGATTTTGATGGTTGGAGAGATGTTGGCCATGTTCCCTTCTTCGAAGGTGTCTGGTTCTAGAATGGGGTTTTTGAACCAGTCGACTTTCCCATGAATGAAATCTTTGGTTTCGATGGAAAAATGGTTTGACTGTGACACAAGATCTTCAGGGAGGAAGAACGAGAGATGGTACATGTCATCCCATGGGTATTTTGGGGAGGTTAAGGCTTCAAGTATCTCCTCATCATTGTGGAAGCAACGAGAAGACAGGTCTGATGGACCATCATTTGTGGTAGAGACAAGGGGGTCGGTAGAACTGAACATCATGTAAATGGAAATGGTGTCCGAAGAAGGAGGTTGGGGGTGAACTTCTTCGATCAGGGTGATCTCAGATTCAAGGGAATGTTGACAAAGGTCAACTAAAGCCATTCGAAACTCGGGTAAGTCTTGGCAGTGGTGAGAATAGTGTCCATACAATCCACAAAGGGCGCAAGCATGGTTTGTTCTTAATGACTTGTTTCTCACTATTGGTGCGGTTGGAAGTTCAACCACAGGGAGGTTTTCAGATGTATCAATGGCATCCAAATGCGCATGGATCATTGGAATCTCAAGCCAGTTTTGAGTTGGATGGCCCTGTTCATCACAGACGGTGCAAGGTAGGATTTTTCGAGGCTTTGTGGTAGCTTTCGCATTCTTTTCCCTGGCCATTTTTGGGTGGGGTAATGTGGGTGCGGGCGTGGTGGTTGGTTTTTACGGGCTGGGTAGAGGATGAGACTCGACTGCAATGGGTTTCATGGAGGTTAATACTACCCGGGGCATTGGTGGTTGAGCAGGTGGATCAATATACCACACAGGAATTCCCAATGTAAAGTTGGGTAAGTTCCAGGTGGCCATTACTGGCTTGCTCATGACACTAGGCTGAGGAAAGAGGAAGGGAATTGTGTGGACTGGAGAGGAGCCCAGATAAATCCCTGATGGTTGTATGTGGGGATGAGGTTGTGGTTACGGCTGCGTGAAATGCTGTAGCTATGGATGAGGTTGTGGCTACTGTTGGTGTTGCAGCTGCGGACGGTGTTGTGGTTGCGGTTCGAGCTATGGTTGCAGTTGTTGTTTGGGTGTAGCGGTGCTGGATGAGAGCATGCACAAGTCCGCAGTCTCGTTTAGTATTGGCGGTGGTGACACTAAGGGGAAATAAGCCATTATGGTGGTATCAACAAACAACGTAGGGCCCACATTCAACAATGGGGATGCTAGTATGTTGGCAACCATGGTGTTGACCGCAGGGATGACGTTGGCATGTGTGGTCATTCCTTCCAGATCAATGGTGTTGATCATAGGGATAATGTTAGTGGGTGCCATTAGCCCTTGCAGATCATTATAATTCAATTGGTCAACCATCACGATTTTCCCTTTGTGGGGGAACATCATGAGACGGAAGATAGTTGACGCTACTGCTCTCATGGCGTACATATAACTTCTTCTGAGGAGAAGGTTATAGTCCAATTGAGCATTGACAACCTCTATTTCAATTAGAACTATCTTCCTGGCTAATGTGATGGGGACAGGGGGGAGGATTCCTTGGGATTTAGTGGGATGGCCATCATAAGCATGCAGAGTTGTGGAGGATGGTTGCAGAATCAGGGATCCAATTTTAGGAGGCCCATTTTGAGTTGAAATTTACTCTAATGAGGGTAGACATAATGTATGTGGATGCCCCCTCATCCACTATGCACCGATGCACAACCAAATTCTGGATAGACACCGAGATTTTAAAGGAAATGGTTGATGGAATTCACGGTTCTCCATTCTCCATGTCGAATGTGATCAACTTGGAGTTAGAGGGGTCCACAACACTGAGGGCATCTAGTAAGGATTTTCGTTGTGTTGGGAAATTTTTGAATACCTCAAGAGCAGACATGGTGGTAGGTGTTTGGGCCAAATCATCCACTATGTTGTAGCTGACAGCAGCTCTAGCTATGGCATTGTTGGAAACCCAACGTATGGGGGTGGCATGGAAAAGGGGGTAACTAAAGAGGTGCATTGGTTTTTTTAGACGTAGATGCCACTGATGTGTCAGCGGGTTCGGTGTTGGTTCCATACTGATTTCATCTGGTTTGTATATTGACCTCTTCAGTTGTCATAGCTAGCAGGTGATGGACACCTATTTCTACCGTGGGAGGTTCCCCCAGAGCGTTGGGATTGGGTTTGGAAGGGGGTGTGGTTGCCACCAATCCTTGGAATGGTAATGGGGTTTGGAGCACCATAGGAGGAGGTCCTTGTGGTGCTGGGTTGGGTTGGGCTTGGTCCGTTGTATTGGTGGCATGTTGAACTTTGTTTCTAATGGCCTTCTTGGCGTGACCCATGAAGGGACACTCAAATGTGTAGTGCCCGTAGACCTCACATAGTGTGCATGGGTTGTTTGTCTGCAATGGAGCATTGCATCTTGGTGCATTTGGTTGTTGATTATTTTGAGCTGGTCGGTTCACCACAACATTGTTGGGAGGATTTGGTTGTTGAGCACCTCCCTGTGGTTGATTGTTTCCCTGGTTCTGAGGTCGGTTATTCCTAGATTTCCCTTGTTGATTATTGGGGAATGGCTATTTGGGACGGTTTTGTTGTGCAAACACCTGTCCCAATGGAGTGGGCGGAGCAGGGGCGAGGGATTGAACTGCTTGCACTGGTGGTGCATAGTAGATTTGGGTGGGTGGCGGTGCCACAAATGTGGGCATTTGTCTCGCATATTGTTGTGTTATCCAAGCCAAGGCCTGGGCTTGCTGCAGTGGCACAGGTTGTGCGTAAGAAGTTATGGCTCCGGAATGGGACATCATTCTTGCATAGTCTGGAGTTTGGTTTTGGTAGGAAACACTAGCAGTGTCGCTTAGTTGTGGTGGTATTGCAAGTGATGTCAGATGGTGTTGTGGTTGGTGGGAGACTGAGCCTATGATGCCATCTGTAGCATGGGATGACCCCGGTGCATCCTGGTAGGAGGTACCCACACGGGGAGTGTCTAGAATGATAGTGTAAAGGTACCCAGACTGTGCATAAATCAGATCAAACTGTTGGGATTTCAAGATGGCTTCCTCTTTAGATTGGGGATGTTCGGATGTGATGTCCTTTGCTATAGGTGGGAGCAAGGTTTTAAGGAACCAATCCAAGAAGATCTTGTCATCAAGTTGTATCTTACACAAAATACGGTGTCGTCGCCACTCATGGATGTGGTTAGTTATGTGGGTCACAGTATTTTGGTGGCAATATAACAAGATCTCCACCCCTTCGTCGTATTTGACGGGGAGTTGGAAATATTGTAGGAACATGAAAGCCAGGGAGTTGAAATCTAGGTACTTGGCTTGTGGTAACTCAATGTACCACTTGGCTGTAGCACCTGTGAGGGTGTGTTGGAATAGTCTTAGCTTGATTGAATCATCTATGATGCTATTTGATGAGCACCATAGATGAAACATCATGATGTGGTTTTGGGGGCACTCCCCTGGCTTCCCTTCAAATTTGGGAATATCTGAGGGAAGTTTGGTTGCCATGGGAGGCCAAAAAGTTTGATGGCGGATAGGGTCATTTGTTAACCGAGCCAAATCAGGCAAGTTGAGATGTGCCATGAAAGGAAGGTTTGACCCCAGGTTGATGTGAGATGGGGCAGCCATGGTGGTGGGGTTTGTAGGTGCATAATGCACCTGCATAGCTGGGGGTACTTGTGGCACCATTGTGGACGGGCTAGTGCCCCCAAGTGTGGTGGGAGGGACAATGTGGGTGGAAGGGCCACTACCGCCATGTATGACAACAGGGGAAGTGTAGGTAGAAGGGCCACTAGCCCCATGTGTTGTAGGTGGGACAACTTGACTGGTCACTTTGGGTGGTGGAAGCTGACTTATGACAGTTTGTGTAACTATGCTGGGGCCACCTGGAGGGTTTTTGGTGATAGTTTGTGGTGTGGACATGGGTCCATTAGCAATTTCTATACCAAAAAATGGATCCGGGTTTGCACCAGCCATGGGGATTGATGGTGCAGTGTGCAGATCTGGTTTAGACTGATATGGGTCTAAATATGAATCAGAGGCTATGTGGCCTTCTAATGGTGTGGGAGGTTGTCAAGAATGGTCTCGACGATGTCAGTTTAATGACCCAAACTGTGGTGGTTCGCCTCTTAGGCGTGAGGAAGAGCGTGAGGGATCAATTGTGTTAACTTTGAATGTCAAACTAGTGGTAATGATTATTGGACCCCGGTTTCAATGGCTTCCTATTGGCTGTAGGTGGTCACTCAGCCACCAAGACTGCTAGAAGACATCACTTGGATTTTTCCTCAGGGGCGTGCTACTCAATCAGTGGGGGTCATTTCCCATTTCACTTGGAAATTCCTCTCAGCGGCCATATACTTTGGGGTTCCCGTGGTACTCCTCACAATGAGTTTTTGGGCTGAGCCTGAGTACTTCCCACGGTTAAGGCAGTCAGGGACTTATGTCCTCAAAGACTTCATATTTTAACTTAGTGTAACTTGTAAATTTTACTGGCTCACTCAGCATCATGAACTGAGGTGGGTTGATTTATATGGTATGGTGTGTATGTCTTTTGTTTTTCTGTTATATCTGGTGGCTAATTAAATGGTTTATGAATATTTCGCAGAGTTCATAACATTTTGAATGAAAGTAGTAAATAGTAATCAATTTTTTTTTTTAGACATGTACCATTTGTTATCCTGAATTTTGATAGCTTGACTAGATGACTACCTTACACCTATATTTCTCTTCAACCAAGAGAGGGTGCTGGGCTCTCAACACAATGGGACTAAGCCCATCCATAGATCCATAGGTCACCCTCCAAATGCAAGTTTGGTCAACAGGGAGGACACTAAGTGCCGTGAGAATCCCTCCTTCTCTACCCCCTCTACCTTCCAAGTCACCCGTTTTTAGTGGCTTCGAAAAAATATTAGGTGAAGTGCCTACTACTATACGAGCTTCGCCCTTCGTCTTATCCCAGAATACCCCGAAGGGTGATGACTGGGTAGAGGAGGAAGGGTTAGGAAAGATGTTGATTTTAAGTAAATTTTAATCAGACTATGTTCATTAACCCATTGAGTATTGATTTACAATTTGATTTACACTAAGCTTTGTTCTGTAAATGAAATGGACATAAGCAGAAATAGAGACATAAATAAAACATTTCGGATGGACATAGGTGGCTGAGCTGCACTGACAGTCCTTAACTATTAAAAAATCAAACTCTGAGTGACAGATCGCACTTTTTGGGTCAAATGTTGCAAGGGGGTCACCAAATTTTTCCAGAAACAGGCGAGGGGGTCACTCAGAATTTGCAGACAGAAGCGGCTGAGTTTTGGAAGGGGGTCGCACCTTTTGGGGCTAAATAGGTGACTTGATCACACCTGTGAGGCCAAAATGAGCGACTCGGTCCCCTTTCTGGGCTTGATAAGAGCGACCTTCTTTGAAAACTGAAATGTTTTTTACCCCGAGTGAGATCCGGCCAACAGTAACCTGTACTGTGGCCAAATGGACTCGGATTTTCCTTGAGGAGGCTCGACAGTATCTGTAAATGTAAATAAACAAGAATATAAGCTATATTTTAATAGAAAATTAAACTAGGGAAAAAACTGAACTAAAAACTGAAATTTAAAAAAAATAAACCTAGGGATCCTGTGGGATCGACTTGGTATGGTCTCCAATTCTGTAGCAGGGATTTCTCCCTTGCTACAGGGTAGGAATGGCTACCTTCCATCTATAGGACAGAAGGATAGGTTCCTGGTGGTGGATGCAAAGAAAAATAAACAAACAGAATAGAAAAATGAAATTAAATGAAAGAAAAACGAAACCCCTCTGCAAACAAGGTTAGGGTTTAGCTCCAATACCCTGCAATAACATGTTAGAAAACCTGCAAACAAACAATGGAAACCTGCAAGCAAAGATAGGTTAGATAAAAATAAGTAAACAAGACAAAACAAACATTATACCTTCATTTGGTGGAATGGGCCACCATGCCCTAGCTTGGAGAAGCACCTCTCTCTCTTGGCAATGGGGGAGCTATGGCTCAATGGGAGGATGGATGAGAGGAAGTTTGGGTGGCTTGAGAGACCAATGGTCTCAAGGGAGAAGTTTTTTTAGAGTGACCCCCACCCCTCTATTTAGAGCTTTTTTAGGGTTCTAAAAAATCTCTAACAGTATGGCAGCATAACAGTATGCAAGGGAGAAGTTTTTTTAGAGTGACCCCCACCCCTCTATTTAGATTTTTTTTAGGGTTCTAAGCCCCTGGTCAAGGCTTTAGCCCCCTTTTATGGGATTTTAGCCCCTTTCACTCAAACTTTAGATCCTTTTAGGGTTTTAGGCTCCTTTGATGGGTTTTAGCCCCCTTTTGGAGGCTTTAGCCCCTAGGAGAGCTATTTAGGGTCTTTTTAGGTGTTTTTAAGTCCTTTTTCATGCTTTTAAGCCTTCTTGAGGGTGTCGAGGTCAAATGAGGATCGTGCATGGGTGTCCTTGGGTGGTGTAGGCCATGTAGAGCTAAGTGAGGGATTTTTTGGGTTAACAGTTAGGATAATGGACCTTAGAGTTTGCAAGCTAGATTGATCGACTCCACGATCAATTGGCGCAATGTGCAGATTTTCTTCCCTAACAAGTTTTTGCAGAGAATGAATGGTGGAGAGTGAGTCCGTAGATGATGATCTGACGATCTAGGAGAGATCCAAAACGGAAGGTGTGAGGGAGATAATGGATCCACAAATATCTGTGAGATACACATCAAAGGTATATCAAGGGTTGTGGGGAAGGCTGCAAAGATCTAACGATTGAAAAATTAGCGAAGAAGGAATCACAGAAAGAAAGTTGCAGGGAGAAACTTTGGAAAGTTGGTCGGCATCCCACATCCCGCATCCCGCATCACACAACCTGCTTGTGGAAAAGATGTTGTGGAAAGAAGGTTATGGGGAGACAAATTTAAAAACATATATTGGCATCTTGCATCCCTCAACCCGCATGCGGAAACTTTGTTGCAGAAAATCTTGTTGCGGAAGCTGGATTGTGGGGAGGCAATTTTAGCGTAGAATTTGGCAAAGGGATAGATTTGGAAGTCTTGCTAAGTGTAGGATCCACTAGATCCTAGAGGTGTTGGTTGGATTGGCTGTGGTTGGTATGACCTTGCACCATTTTTGGTATCAGAGAATGGATAGTAATAGTCTTTATTTCTGAATATTATGGGTTGTTAGTCATTGAGATTGGAATTTTGTTTTCTTAAATAAAAATCAAGATTGAGATTACTCCTGTACTACTAACAGATTTAGAAAAAAAGATATTACTGACAATAAAATTGTGTCCAGAAGTGATTTGCTGTGCCAGGGGATGGAGGTCAGATTTGGAAGAGGCCGGGGCAAGCGAGGAAAACCTAATGAAAATGCAAACCTGAGAGAGGAGATAAGAACTCTGAGAGCAAGGTTGGAAGTATTAGAGGCTCACAGACATCATGAGCACACTGGAGACACAAGTGATGAATATCTACCTGAAGAGGAGGAGGAGACAAATGCTGAAACTCTTGAGGTAAAAATACTGAAATAAATCTTTGGTGCGAGTTCTAGCTCAAGAGCAGATGTGCCATTATATAGTGGAAGTTTGAATCTAGAAGAATTGATGGATTGGATCAATGCTATGAATAAGCACTTCGATTTTGCTGAAGTGAAGGAGGACAAGCAAGTCAGATTTGTTGGCACAAGGTTAAGAGGGCATGCATCCTTGTGGTGGGATGGTGTGCAAGAGGAGATAATCTTGAAGAACAAAGAAAGGATCAATAACTGGAGTAGAATGACAGCTAAGTTGAGAGGTAAATTTCTTCCCCAAGATTATAAGTTCGTTTTGTTTAGGTAACCGAAAAATTTTAAACAGAAATCAATGACAGTTAGGGAGTTTATTGAGGAATTTTATAAGATAAATATTAGATCAAGTCATATAGAGGATACAATTGAGAAATTTTCTAGGTATGTAAACAATCTAAGGTTTGACATACAAGATGAACTAAGTTTGTTGTCATTCATATTTGTTGAAGAAGCATATCAAGTTGCTTTGAAGGCTGAGGAGAAGATAATGAGGAAGCAAAGTCAGAAAGAAAAGGTAAGAGGATCTAGAGGAAGGGAGCAACAACAAAATGGTGAGCTAGCAGTTCATACCAGGAAGTACAACTTCAAAGAAACAATGAGAATAGAGGTGGAAGGAATGCTTCAAGAGGAAGAGGTGGACCCGTGAGGTGTTACACATGTGGAAATCTAGGTCACATGTCATGGGACTATCCAGAAAATGTTGGCAAACATAGAGGAGCACAAGTTGTGCAAGCTGAACCTGAAGCTCCAAAGGAATTAGAGGTGGCCGAGAATTACCCTGAACAAGGTGAATCCTTGTTGATGAGGAAAGTAATCGATGAGTCAGTCCAAAGGAAGATCCTGTTTAAGACAGTTTGTAAGGTTGAAGGTAAGTGCTGTAAATTAATTGTTGATAGTGGTAGTACTGATAATTTGGTGTCTACAAAGATGGTGGACAAACTAAAGTTGAGGAATATAGTACATCCAGAACCCTGTCGGGCTGCATGGCTATAGAAAGGTCATCAAGTTCTTGTGAGAGAACAATGCCAGGTAAAGCTTCAGCTTGGAAGCTATTACGATGAGGTAATATGTGACATTATTGAGATGGATGCTTGTCATGTTTTATTAGGTAGACCTTGGCAGTTTGATAGGGAAGCAGTGCATGAGGGTAAGAGGAATGTCTATTCCTTTGAAATGAATGGGAAGAGGCATAGTCTTCATCCACTCAAGGGTAAGCAAGATGAGACTAATAATCAGTTGTTGATGATGACAGATAAGAAAATGGTGACTGATTGGAAAGTTAAAGGAAATGACAATGAGGTTGAATTAACTAACATGGTGTGCAATGGCTAGCCGAAGGACAAAAAAGATCAACAAGAAATGTCCAATGCAAGTATGGCATTGATGGAGCAAGCACGGTATGAAGTTATAAAAAATAATGGGAAGTGTATGGTTACTGAAATTACCATGGATAGTGATGTGATAGTAACAAGCAGAAGGGAAGAATACCAAAGAATTCAAGCAGATAATTCTTGGATATCAGGAATCATTATGCTAACAAGTTTTATGTTTACCATTATAATAGGGAGGATGAATTATATATATATAGATGAAGGTGAACTTGTTGACAATTTGTTTACAGGTCAGAAGAAAGAAGATTTTGATTATTTAATGAAGTCTGAACATCTACTGGAACCAAAGGATTTGTTACCAACACAGTGCTGGAAAACATCACTAAAGTGACTGTTCAAAATGAGAGCACTGCTTAGGTTTTGTATCTTGGGTATCTTATGCAATCCTACAGAAAAATAGCAGGAAGGGAGCTCATGGACATGAGCCATGAAGAGTTTCAAGCTAGGGAGTCTGATGCAGGAGTATCATGGCCTTCCAGCAATGTGATTAGTTGGTCACATGCTGTGGTATATTTTTGGTTTTTCTGTTGAGTCATATTTTGTTAGAACTGATAGGCATAATGGTGGATCATGACTCCCTGTGTGGAGATCACGTCATCGTTTGTTTGTTGAGATAACTATATTTCCATTACGCTATGTTTTTTTTGTTTGTTTTCAGTTGCAGGACCACTCGAGTTGTAGGAGGTTACAATTTAGGTTAAATAGGAATCTTAGGGAAGGGATAAGGGTTCTTCTCTTCAGTATTAGGATTATGAATTTGTAGATAGATGAATCGACCTGCGTCTGGTTTCGCTTGTAAATGTTTTGGGGAAAAATGAAGAAGAGATCCGAACTGTGTGTTTGCGTGTTTTTATTAATATAAGGACTAGATGTGTTCTTGTAGTATTATTATCCTATATGAATTTACTAATTTGAACTGTGTATTCGTGAAGAGCCGACTTCGGCAGTTTTCTGAACATCTAAGAATTTCTGTAAAATCGTTGATTCACGCATGAAATTGTTGCTTGAATGACTGGAATAGTTTGTAAATGCATGCATAGAGGTGTTAGGCTAAGGGAAATTAGAGTTTACAGGATGGATTGATCGACTCCATGATCAATTGGTGCAACGCGCAAATTTTCTTCCATAACCAATTTTTGTAGAGAATGAATGGTGGAGATTGAGTCCGTAGATGATGATTTGAAGATTGAGGAGAGATCTGCAACGCAAGGTGCGAGGGTGATAATAGATCCACAAATATCTATGAGATCTACATAAAAAGTATATCATCATGGGGAAGGCCACAAATATCTGACTACTGAAGAAAATAGCAGAGAAGGAATCGTAGAAAGAAAGTAGTGGGGAGCAACTTTGGAAAGTTGGTCAGCATCACACATCCCACATCCTACAACCCACTTGTGGAAAAGCTGTTGCGGAAAGAAAGTTGCAGGGAGGAAAATTTGAAAATGGATATCAGCATCCCACATCCCACAACTCGCATGCAGAAACTCTATTGCGAAAAACCTTGTTGTAGAAGCCGAATTGCGAGGAGCCAATTTTAGCGCAAAATTTGGCTGAGGGATAGTTTTGGAATTCGTGCTAAGTGTAAAAGCCACTAGATCCTGGAGGTGTTGGTTGGATAGGCTATGGTTGGTCTGACCCTACACCAATTATACTTGTTATAGGAATGAAAAAGTCAAATTATCAGCGAAAGTGCACCACAAGGGTTTCCTAAACAACAATATTAAGAAAAACAACTGGAAATAGTTAATAAGGAATCCAAACTATAGGCAAAGTGGGTAAAAAAATTTAAAATTTTTAATAAATAGTAAAAAATGAACTTTTTACCATATCATTTGGTTTTTTACCCACAATTGTGCATTGGGAGCTAGTTGGACCTTGATATTTCAAAAACAATTATGGGATATACGAGCCATGAAATCCACAGCTATTAGGACTAGGTAATCTATAATTACAATCTCTACACATTCAATTCTTTAATTTTGATTTTTAGTGGCAAATTTTCATGCATGGGGCACCCAAAGATGTGAATCTTGGCCCATGTGGGTCATAGTTCATCATGTCATGTATAGGGATATCTGTATGCATGAAAATAAAAGCCTACCCATGTACATATGCTCCTGTCATAAGGAACAATCACGTACAGGGCTGGGTATGTCTAAATATATGCAGGTGAAAACTTACAATTTTTTGGTTTTTCTTGGTAGGATGCTTTTGGAATGGAGAGAACATGAGCATGAAGATGTTGATAGGGAATTTCTTGGTGACATAAATTCTCAACAAGCCTTAAGAAGTTGTGGTTTGTATAAATTTTTATTTTTTGAGCATAATTCCCGATGTACACGGGTTACAATGGCACAAGCTAGGTATACACGGGTTGTATACTTATGACCCGCGTATATATACAAAAATATCTTTTAAGGGGTTCCACTAGAGCATCAAGGTAATAGTGATCAAATGGGGTAAAAGGAGTCTGCATAGGGACAGGGATAGACCATCAAAGCATGATGTATTAGGTGTGGAAAATAATGCTATAACAAATGGAATTGTGCATATGAGCCCAATGTAATTGCGAATTATAGAATGAGAGAAATTGAAATTTAGGGGAAATTCTTGGTGATGAATTGCTTGATAAACATAGTGAAGGCTAAAGTCTTTAGATTTATTTGTCTAGACCTTTCTATGCCCATCCTGAACAGAACTAGAGGGAAGAGGGTTTGGGGGATTTTGTAGTAGAGAAGGGACTCTTCCTTGTGTTGGATGTGGTAGGTATTGTTGGTTCCATGGCTGGATGAACTAGTGAAGATGTCTGTAACTCTGTGGATGAGTTTGTTGGCTTAAAATTTACCTTCCCTTTGACTCCCTATGTTCTTGATAAACCCATTAGGAAATTGGATTAGAATTCACCTTCCATTTGACTCCCTATGTGCTTGATAAACCTAGTAGGAAATTGGATTATCATGAGTGTCTATGATTGATCCTGTGGATATCATATCCCACCTTGGTAGTATTTTCTCAGCTAAAATAATATAGGCTGGATAGAGACCTATGGTTGGGTAGAATGTTGCACTCACATAGCCAGCTGCTTGAACGATTGAATTAAAAGATAAGTATTGTGTTGTGTTCAAATTGTCCAATTAATGTTCATGAATGCTTAGTTTTACTATCGATGAATGCCATTTGGTTCATGTGATGAATGGTTAATCATGTATGTTGAATGAATAGAATTGCAGGACTTAATTAATCAATGGCATGGTTTTTTCTTGTTAAGTATGTGATTAAAATGGTTGTTCATAGTTGTAAACGAGTTACTTATGTGCATTTTTTATGTAATGTTATGTCTATAATGAAAGGACTTTGTTATACATAAATTGTATCGGTTAAAAAATAATGTGCTTGCTAAACTTGAATAGTTGCATAAGCTTAGTCTTATAATCCTGTAGAGTCATAGCATGGGGCAGAAGCTCGTATGCACGATGTAATTATATATGAAATGGTTCAAAGGTAACCATTGAATCAAATGAAACATATCCAAATCACCTTAGCCAAATTCATCCAAGTAAGGATGAATTTTGTGGAGTACTAATGCCCAAAATGCTTAGAAAAATAGTTGAGGTTGAGATGAAATTGGTTAAGTGTTGAATGTTAATTCAGAAATAATATCCTTGTGTTTTTATGGCTAAGATCCCTAATAAAGGAGGAATAAACCAAAGACACCATGGCTAAAAAGGTTGGATAAACGCCTAAGTCCAAAAGGAAAATTCTTAGTGAAAATCATTGTTAAACAATGTGGTGCCAACATTGGAATTAGTGTGGAATGGTTGGAAAGGTGAATACATCGTGTCGATGCCATAATGTCTATGGAGTGAATAAACAACAAAATGAGGATCTATAGACTTGTTAATGGGTAAATGTTAGTGGTGCAACTTCTGTGGCTTGATGTATTGATGTCGAGGAGGAATCAATTAAAATCAACATCGAAAGTATGATGGAGAGGGGAGTTGGAAGTCCATATTTTTTGCTCCCAACTTCAGAAGAGTTGAAAGCGTCGGATTCAGGAATTCAGGGTATTCGGGTAGAAGAAATATTGTTGTGCCAAATTTTGACCCCCAACCAAGGATGATTTTAAGGAACCATACTTTTTTAAAAGTGTGTAAATGTTGGCGAATCTTACCAATTCTTAAAACACCAACTATGAAATGTTTGTCGATTTTTTTCAAAAAATAATTTAATTTACAAGGAATTTATATAGTTTATATAATAATTTGGCGATTTTTAGGTTAAAAACATTTTACCCCATCAAAATTGGGCAAAACAGGGCTTCAAAAAATGAAAAATGGCGAATATTTTTTTGGAGAAAAACATGGAAACATAGTCCATGGGATAAATTTCTCCCCTAAAATTATCACTTCCCCCGACATGGGGATATCATGTTTAGAACATCGGAAAGATCTGCAAATAAATAGTTGGTGCTCCTACTTCCGATTTTCGACCTTCGACATACGGAAAAATTAGGATGGCCATGGCAATGTCAAAATTAGTAGATTGGATCGTCATAGCAATCTATAATCATTGGGATCGATCAAAAGGGTACTTAAGGATCCTATAATCCATGATTAAGGAGAATTAGGCCATCGAAGGATGAAGGAATGATTGGAATTATTTAAAAACTTAATTAAGGATTAATTAAATAAGTTTAAGGTATGGATTAATTCAATGTATGAATCACTGAATTGGAATGGATTATGTGGGAAAAATATATAAGATTGATCTGAAATAATGTCTTCCTAATAGCTGGATTGAACTAAGAGAATGTTGAAAAAAAATTTGCAACAAGAAATTTCAAATTTGAGTCATCGAAGTAATCTCTCATTACCTCAAGAAGCCATCAAAGTAATTGGGGACATGCCAGGAATTAAATCTAATACCAATTTAACACAGTTAATCAACCACCAATAGAATCCATATAATGCTATAGTGATATATTCAAGCTTAAAATTATTTCCAATAAACATCATTATCCATTTTTACCATATCTATCCTGAAAATCAAATACTTGAAACATTATTTCATATTTAAAACTCTAAAGGGGTAGTCTATCAGGATCCTTGGTTCATTCCTAGCCTCTAAACCATTAGAGAATATGGAATATTTTTAAATATTTATATCCACACTTGTTCCTTATGATCCAAAAACAAGATCTTTGCTACTCTATGACGTTAACATGAATTGCATAAAGAGCATGAACAAAGCTCACAAACCCATAAGAAGAGAACCAAACAGCATAGACAATATGCACATAAAGACAACAAGTTGATAATGAAGTTCGTCCAGGATGGACTATGTCTCTGGGCCTGCTTCTCAATAGGAGGGCCGATCTATAATCTCAACATAAAGGCAAAATACATGGCAATGATACAATGATACCATGGTGACAATAGTCAAGAAGAGAAATGCTGCCCAAATACACAATAAGACTGCTTCCAACATCTCCAAAGCCTGAACACGGTGTAAAACGAGTATAAACACTCGTACCTTCCTCCTGCAGAGCTACGCAATCTCCCTTCTCTCCTGTAGCTACAAAAGTCTCCACTCCAAAACCTCCCCGGTAAATGGAAACTAAGTGGGTTTATATAGGCTTGGCTTGCCCCACTCTACATTCTCCTCATGATTCTTCAGTTACAACAAATTTTTCCCAAGAAGGCATATGGTTCCAACTCCCCACACTTGGTTAGGCTCTTCTTAAATTATGTAGTTGACATAGTTACAACTATGCCAACCACATTTTATATTTTTAGAATATTACAATAAAATTCTTTTCCCCCAAAACCACATGGTTCGTTGAACCCACAATATGGTTTTTTTTTTAAACAAATTTGTTATAACGTAACTTGTTTTTAAACCCACTTATAACCCATTTTATATGGTGCAGTTAAAATACATGTGTTGAAATAGAGCGTGGGCTCTCGTGCTGGTCGGAGCTCCCAGTCACGTTGGAGGAAGAACCAGGGTCGGGGCTAAGCCCCGGCCCCTTTGGGGCTTGAAATGCCACTGCATACTTTAAATGAATTGATTTCCATACCTTATACAAGGAACACCTTGTGGGCTAACGGTAAGGCAGAGCACTATGTAGGAGAGGTCTCAGGATCGAACCCCGTGGAGGCCAGTATTCCTACTAAAATTTTAACCAATCAACAAGTGCCATGTGGTGAAATATTACTGGGCCAACACACCTTCCGTACAGACACGTGTTCCCTCTGGATTGGACCGTACAATTGAATGGGTTGACACGTCATCTATTTGTACATGCCACGCGTTGTCCTTTCATTGGTTTGTACACATGCCATGTCATCATGTCTGTACAGTATATATGCCACATGTCACCTTGTGAGTGGTGCCACGTGGCACCTTTTTTTTCCAATTTTTCCAATTTTGCCTGTTGACCTCATAGAACAGAACGTGATAAATTTCTCATACAGAGTCCGTTTGAGGTGAAACGAATGCCGTTGGAATCGTCTTGATGAGCCCTTCATTCTGGTACTAGTTTTTATAAGATTGGAGGACTTTGAAAAATTGGCCTTCCTGGATCCTCCTGGATCATTCCTCCCCACTGAGAAGCTTTTGGCCTCCAAAATCCTTTACCAATCAACAGATAGGTGAGGGAATTGCTCCCTCAGTTTCTCCTTCTCGATCCACTTTCCTTTTCTTGGATGAGTGCCTTTGATTCCCACTCAAAGATACTCAACATCACCTCTGTGAGAAGTCCTTGTCCTTCTGTCCAAGATGACATCTTCCTTTTTCTCATCCATGTACTCAGGAGAAAATTCATCAACTGATGGCAATGATACATTCTCCCTTTCATCCATGATCATGGGAGGCTCATAGAGTTTCAAGTTCTCCACATTCACCACTAAGTAGATCTGCATGTATGGCGATAGCTCTAAGAAAAAAGCATTCATCCCAATCTTCTCCAAGATGGTGAAGGGACCATATATAATAGGCTTGAGCTTCTTGACTTTTTCTTTCATCCTCTCCTTGCTAATGTGAAGCCACACTTGATCTCCCACCTGAAACTAATGATCAACTCTATGCTTGTCATGGCGAGCCTTGTACTGGGCTTGACTCTTCTCCAACTTCTCTTGCACTGCTTGATGTACCTGCTGAACTCTTTGAATGAACCCATAGGCTTTGTCTTCATCCTTGGAAGCGCTTGAATCAACCTCTCTCCCATAAGTAAAGTCCAATGGAGTATTTGGCAAGTACCCAAAGCATGTCTCAAATGGCGATCTCTGAGTGGAAGAATGCATAGCCCTGTTGTAGGCATGCTGCACATACTGGATCTATTCATCCCATAACTTAGGATGCTTGTTGCAATAGCCTCGAAGAAAATGGACAACTGTCCTATTGACTACCTCTGTCTGTCCGTTAGTCTATGGATGGAAAGTGGTGCTCCTCTTCAGCTTGGTGTCCATCATGCACCATAACTTTGTCCAAAACTCTCCAAGGAATCAGGAGTCCCAATCCGAGATAATGGACGTAGGAAGTCCAAAGTGAACCCATACATGCTGAAAGAAAAGAGAAGCAGCCTGCTCTGCAGTGACCTACTTTTTAAATGGCATAATAATACACATATTTCTAAACCTATCCACGACCACATACAAGTAGTCATGACCCCTCCTAGACATAGGAAAACCCCCCACAAAATCCATGGAAATGCTTTCCCAAGGATGGGAAGGAACAAGAAGTGGTGAGTACAGCCCCAATTTTCTATTAGTGGGCTTACAAGTAGAGCACATCACACACCCCTTTACATACTTTGTGACAATGTCTTTCATGCGAGGCCAATACACGAGTCTTTGCAAATGGGACAAAGTCTTACCTACCCCAAAATGCCCTAATACAAGAGAAGTATGAGATTCTCGTATTACATGGACCCTTTCACTGATAGGAACACATAACTTGCCCAAATGATAGAGTAACTTTCCCTACAAATAGTAGTCTTCCACCTGTGTGCCATTGGTTAGCTTCTCATAAATCTCCTTGAAATCATCATCAGTAGCATAATACTCAATATAACTTTCATGGGATAAAGAAGCATTCTTCAAAACAATATATGCAACAATAGGAGGCCTAGAAAGCATATCTGCCACTTTGTTACTAGTACCCTTCTTGTACTTGATCACTAGATGGAATTGTTGAAGAAATCCCATCCACCTGAAATGACGAGCTTGATAGAGCTTATTCTGGGACTGGAGATACTGCAAGGGATGATGATCGGTATGGATGATCATCTCCTTACCCATCAAGTAGTGTTTCCACTTCTTGACACTGAACCAAAGCATACAAATCTTTGTCATAGGTGGGGTAGTTGATCACTGCTTGAGTAAAATTCTCTGAATGGTAGCAAATAGGCTTGCAGTGTTGCATCAATACTCCCCCCATGGCATATCCACTGGCATCTATCTCTATCTCAAATGGCTGCTGCAAATTGGGCAAGGCTATGACTGGGGCGATGCTGATCTTTCCCTTCAATGTGTTGAAGGCTTTCTGCTGCTTACCTCCGCATTGGAAGGATTTATTTACACTTGTTAAGGAATGCAAAGGAGATGCTCTGTATGAGAAGTTCTGAATGAACCTTATCCAATATTGAACAACTCCTAAAAAGCTTCTCACTTTAGTAGCGTTAGTAGGCTTAGGACAATTGACAATTACATCAACTTTTGAAGGATCAATTTTTAAATTTCCACCTCCTACAATATGACCCAAGTAAACTAATGAAGTTTTTCCAAATTCACACTTTGACAATTTTACATACAATTTCTCCTTTTTCAAAGTGTCCAACACTATCTTCACATGCCCTACATGTGCTTCCCAAGTTTTACTAAAGAACAATATATCATCTAGATAAACAATGACAAAATCATCTAAGAATGGCCAAAAAACATCATTCATTACCAGCATAAATGTTGCAGGTGCATTGCAAATCCCAAAGGGCATCACCAACCACTAAAATAGACCTTGCTTGGTCTTGAAGGCCATCTTCCACACATCACTTTCTGCAATTCTGATTTGGTGGTAGCCACTGCACAAATCCAACTTGGTAAATAACACAACATCTTTCAACTGGTCGAGCAAGTCATCTATGTGAGGAAGCAGGTATCGATTCTTGATCGTAATCTTGTTGAGAGCCCGATAGTCAATGCACATTCTCCATGTGCCATCTTTCTTCATCACCAACACAACCGACGAACCACATGGAGAGGAGCTGGGTCTAATCACTCCTTGGTCCAACAAGTCTTGAACCTGCTTCTTAATCTCTGCCATCTCGACTGCGGACAACCTGTACATGCCCACATTAGGAAGAGGGGCATCCTGCTGGAGATGGATCTCATGCTGAATCTCCCTTTTGGGAGGCAAACCGGTCAGTTCCTAAAATATTTCATCATAGTTAGCCACAATATCAATCATAGCCTTTTTGTGAGAAGGAACACAACCTTTGAAAGCATCGGATGCCTCAACATCTTTTTCTCTCAAAACCATGAGCATCTATCTCTTATTAGTATTGATGAGCTGCCTCATCTGTCCTACACTAACAAGAGTGGTGTTAGCCTTCATACTATGAGCTCTCACAATGTACTCCACCCCATTTTTGGTGAGATGGTACTTTTTCTCATGATGGAAGAAGACTGCTTTTCGATCATACAAGTATGGGCTTCCCAATACGATACCGCAAATTTCAGGAGGAACAACATTGAAGTTCACCTCATCGATCAACTTTGAAGCAATAGCAAACCTTAACGTGCATTGCTTAGTCACATGTAGCTTAGCATTGTCACATACCCATCCAAGAGGATAAGGCTTGGGGTGAGGTTTAGTCTGTATGCCCAACTTCTTAACAACTGATTCTGAGATCAAATTTACTTGAGAACTTGGATCAAATAATGTTTCAATATTTGTATGCTTAGATACAACTCTGATGTAAAACAACTCACTTCTTCTTTTATCATTTTCTTTAGAAACACGAGTAGAACTTGAACCAGTATGAGGAGTTTTGTTACCTTGCACTCCCATGGCTGTAATCCTGGTTTCATCACCTGAGTTGGAACCCAAATTTCGTTGTGCTGTTGCAATGGTATTTTTCTTCTTTTTTCCTCCATAATTCTTTGGCCTCTATTCAGGATGCAACTTCCAACAACTTTCTTCATCATGCCCATCAGTATCGCAATGTTTGCAATGGAGCTTCCCTCCTTCCTTCTTGGCAGTAGTTTTCTTCTTGCTCTTGTCTTTTTTCTTGAACTTGTGGTTGTTGTTGGGCTTGAAAGGATTCTTTTGATGGTCTTCTTGCAAATGCTTCCCCCTGCTCTCAAGATGAGTAGCCTGAACACTTGCTTCATACACACTAGTAGGATTCAACAACAACAAAGTATGGCGTAGGTAATGATGAAGAGCACCAATGTACTTCAAAAGAGTGTCAGGAGAATCTAAAGCAATATTCAATTCTAAAGCTTTCTTTCTAAATTATTCAGTAAAACTCTGAACACTTTGACCCTTGCCTTGTCTAAAACTTTGCCAATCCATCATTGCCTTCTGAACATAACCCAATGGATAAAATTGCTTACATAAAGTAGAAATAAAAGCAGACCACGATGAGAGAAGATTACCCATTTGTTTGCCACCTTGCTGATGCTTTCTTTCCCACCATACAAGTGCAGTGCCTGTCAACCGAAGTGAAGCCAACTGAATCTTCACATCTTCTTCTTTGATTTGCTGGACTTGGCAATAGACCTCAATTTGCCTTATCCATTTGTTCAACTTCTCCGCATTCGATTCCCCATTGAACATGGGCAAATCAAACTTCACATCGAGCTTCAATAAGGGCTTCTTTTGAGGCTCTTTGTGAGGAATCCTGGAGTGGTGAGAATGAGATAAGGAAGAAGCACTTGAACTTGTGCTTGAAGCTGAAGGTGGAGAGGGAGGCTCAGGAGGCTCTTCGCCACCTCCTCCTTGGTTAACTGAAGCGTTGCCTTCGTCCTTCACTTCTTTGTCTTCCTTCTTTACTCCACTGCCTTTTCCTTCTTTTGCCATGCATTCTTCATAGTCTACAAACAACTGGTCTACCTTGTCAGTCATCATGTAGAAGACCTTGTGAAAGTTTTCCTGCATCTCGATGCGGGCATCATTAGCATCCATATTCCTCCTTCAGTGTGCACATTTGATCTTAGAATTTTAAGGCTCTAATGTACCCTCACCAGCTTGTAGTTTAGTCCTCGTGAGCATCCACACTCACAATCCAACGTCAAATAGACCTTCTCTGATACCACATGATCCGAAAACAAGATCTTTGCTACTCTATGACGTTAACATGAATTGCATAAAGATCATGAACGAAGCTCACAAACCCATAAGAAGAGAACCAAATAGCATAGACAATATGCACATAAAGACAACAAGTTGATAATGGAGTTCATCTAGGATGGACTACGTCTCTGGGCCTGCTTCTCAATAGGAGGGTCGATCTATAATCTCAGCATAAAGGCAAAATACATGGCAATGATAGAATGATACCTTGGCGACAACAGTCAAGAAGAGAATTGCTACCCAAAGACACAATAAGACTGCTTCCAGCAACTCCGAAGCCTGAAGACAGTGTAAAACAAGTATAAACACTGGTACCTTCCTCCTACAGAGCTACACAATATCCCTTCTCTCCTGTAGCTACAAAAGTCTCCACTCCAAAGCCTCCCCTGTAAATGGAAACTAAGTGGGTTTATATAGGCTTGGCTTGCCCCACTCCACATTCTCCTCATGATTCTTCAGTTACAACAAATTTTTCCTAAGAAGGAATATGGTTCCAACTCCCCACACTTGGTTAGGCTCTTCTTAAATTATGTAGTTGACATAGTTACAACTATGCCAACCACATTTTATATTTTTAGAATATTACAATAAAATTCTTTTTCCCCAAAACCACATGGTTTGTTGAACCCACAATATGGTTTTTTTTAAAACAAATTTGTTATAATGTAACTTGTCTTTAGACCCACTTATAACCCATTTTATATAGTGCAGTTAAAAGACATGTGTTGAAATAGAGCGCAGGATCCCATGCTGGTTGGAGCTCCCGGTCACGCTGGATGAAGAACCAGGGTTGGGGCTAAGCCCCAACCCCTTTGGGGCTCGAAATGCCACTGCATTCTTTAAATGAATTGATTTCCATACCTTATACAAGGAACACCTTGTGGGCTAACGGTAAGGTGGAGCACTATGCAGGAGAGGTATCAGGGTCGAACCCTGTGGAGGCCAGTCTTCCTACTAAACTTTTAACCAATCAACAAGTGCCATGTGGTGAAATATTACTGGGCCAACACACCTTCCGTACAGACACGTGTTCCCTCTGGATTGGACTGTACAATTGAATGGGTTGACACGTCATCCATATGTACATGCCACGTGTTGTCCTCTCATTGGTTCATACACATTCCACATCATCATGTTTTTATAGTACGAATTCCACATGTCACCTTGTGAGTGGTGCCACGTGGCACCTCTTTTTGCTAATTTTGCCAATTTTGCCTCTTGACCTCATAGAACAGAATGCAATAACTTTCTCATACAGAGTCCATTTGAGATGAAACAAATGTCGTTGGAATCATATCGACAAGCCCTTTGATCTGGTGCTGGTTTTGCTGAGATTGGAGGACTTTGAAAATTTGGCCTTCCTGGATCCTCCTGGATCACCTTACCATATACAACTTAAATAGGTAAATTGTACAACCCTTCCTTCCTTATGAACCACCACTGTATAGTCCTTCAATATTTCCTTCATCTTATTGCATTCCATGACATTTCCATTTATAAATAATAGAACACCATCTACAAAAATAAGATGAGTTAAAGAGAAATATTCCCTAAATTTAACTCCTAAGATGGCCCCATATATTTTGGCTTACCTAATGGACCTACAAAGACCTTTTACAACTATAAGAAAAAGAAAAGGAGACACTGGACAAACCTAGAAAATTCCTCTATATGGATTTAGAAAATATTGAAAATGAATCATTTATCTAGATAAAAAATGAACTTCCCCTCATTTCAAGGATGGTATCCAAGGTAAACCCTATATTCTTTAGGGAACAAGACCAATCAACAAAAGGGCTCGAATCCATTACAAAAATATACTCATTATGAGCTCAACATGTTATTAATGAGAATTTCTCTCGGGTAGGGAGGATAACACTCCATACCATAACCACTTTATCTAGAATTGGTTGACATTAATCATACACTAATACATATGAGCAAATTTGCGATGGTTTTTCATTGCTATTTCCATGTTTCGTCGTCTCAATTGCGACAATAATGGTTGCGATGTTTCATGGCACTTATTTCGTCACTATAACAACGAACTTTATAAGCCTTTGATATAGATATGAAAAATGGATGCCACATGTCTTCTATATAGTGGCCTTGAAATTGATTTTTTTTTTAAATTCATTTTCTATGTTTCATCGCTCCATTGAAAAAATTATCCTCCCTATAATGACAAAAATATGGCCAAAAATGGCTAGGCAAAATTTTGGTTCCACACAAAATCATGGAACAGTTTCGACGAAGGTTTGTCTCTCTATCAACAAATTCTGGAATTTGAACATAAATTTCTTCCACGCAAAACCGTGGAAAACCAATCTCTAGTGACAAAATCTGCAAGTTGAACGGTAATTTTTCCATGAAACTGCGTTGCTATAGCGACAATATTCATGGAAAGCCACCCAGAGTTTCGACAGTTTTGTAATACCTGTGGTGAAAGTCCATCGATATTGTGATGAAACCTAGACGTTTAAAAAAATTAAAAAACCATGGAAAGGCACATTCCTTTCCATGGTTTTGGATCTTTAATAAGTGGTTGTGATTGATGTGCAGTCTCATGGTCCTTTTAATTCTGTTTTAGACCAGATTTAATCAGCGCTACAGAGCATATTTCCAGAAGGTAATTTCGAGCCACAAATTGGGGCAAACCTACCATGCGATTTGATGTTTTAGGGATGAGTTTAATACAAGTAAATGACAAAAAATTTCAGATCTTATAAAATAGAAAATGAAAGATGAATTAAGATTTAAAATGGCATAAAAGTTGTGATTAGTTCCTAACAAATCCAAGTTAGGAAGATGGGGTCAATTGAGGATCTCATGGAGGATTTAGTGATTAAAGAGTAGATAGGGTTGAATGGTTCAAACCCAATCTGCTCCTTAATAACTAGATCCACTTCAGAAATCTTCAATAGGAAAATCCTAAGCTAGACATTATATATTGTCAAACAAGAGCCACGAGGTGGAAATGTCACTGGAATTTCTAAAAATTATTACTACAAGACAAATGTTATAGAATGGCAATATACCTATGTTTCAACCCCAACAAAGCTTCCCATGCCAAACCAAGAAATCTATCATAATACCCTTGTAATATAACTACAATTGGTATCTTCAGAGATGGAGGATAAAGGATAATTGCTCTTACTAGGTTTTAAAACTTGAGACTCCTCTTCCCCATGAGAAGGTTGGAAGAAGCTTGGATGACAGGAAAAGCACCTCCATTTCCACCCAAAAAAGGCTTCCCATGCAATATTTTGGTTTGGTAGAAAATAAACGGGAACAAAAAATTCCAAGCTTTTGGTAGAAAATGAAAAATAAAACACAATTTTGAATAGTAATTTAAAGAAACGATGAAGAAATGGAGCCAAAAGCTGAAAATAAACAGTTTTGATAGAGGGAAAGTGGTTAAAAAATAGAGGTGGGCAATGCACAAAGAGAACATAAGAGTGCTAAAACCAGGGAATGGTACAGAAAGAACACAACAATAAGTATGATATTCTTATGTTTCTATACAAGCATTGGATAGAAAGCATGATGAAGAGGCTAGAAATGAAAATAACAAATTTATATTATACGAGAGGTACAAGCAAGCCATAAAAAATATTAATGCCTAGGGAGAATGTAGGTAATGCAAGAACCCTTACCTTATCAATTTCCTTTTGCTAGGTCCATTGGCCCATACCGCTTGCAACGAGTCGTCCTAATAAATAGAAAACCACTGTGTTGGTTGGAAATTAAATTTATAAATTAAATAAATAATCCATTCCTAGACCTATACACAAGTGGTCGTTTTGCTAGGCATGGAAAATATCAAAATACTCTATGAAATAAAAAATGGGCATACAATTAAATCAGCTAATGATATCTGGAAAGTGTGTTCTTGCGGTAATTCCACCAAGAGATGTGGTTCTAGATTCACATTCCATATGTCCTGTGAAGGAAATCAACAATCAATCCATCCAGCACACATTTTCCACGAGAATATCAACTCACATTTAAATGCTATATTACAACACTATTGCCTCACTGATGTGGAAACTTGTGTTTGTATTCGACAAGATTTCTTTAACCATTGTATAAAAATGAAAACAACACACAAAGTTTAAAGTTTAAGACATAAATATATTGAATACACATATAAATAGGTTTTTACTGGAAATGTGTGGACATTGTTAATTCCACCATCTTGTCAAACAACATAAAACAAAAAATAGAGGAAAGAGTCATGTTGTCTTACTATATGAATAAAATGTCACTAAATACTCTGGATAAATATTTTTTATCTATGAAATGTTAACTTTCTAGTAAATAATAGCCCGTATGGGTGTGGCTCATTGGCGGTTCAGTTGTTATGAAGTCACTTGTTGTAAATTGGAGGTCATGAGATCAAATCCCACCTGGGTTTACTTGTGTCCTATGTTTTGCAGTAGGTGTGGGGAACCTAGGGGTATAGTGGTAGCGGGAATGGATCCATGGACCCCGTGTCATGCGAGTACCAGCCCAGCTCCAGTTGCCAATTCCCCTAGTTACTAAAAAAAAAAAACTTTCCAGTAAATAATATTTAGATATCGAAATATTTGTTCTAACAGAATGCACTTTGAGGAACTCATGGAATGATTTTGTATAGCACTTATAAATACATTTTTGTTGAATTATAAAAAAAAATAAAGAAACAGTTTAGGGGAGGAATTTCAGGGATGAACCTGAAGAGCTACGAGCATGGGCTTGTTGTGAGAATCATTGCATATGATGTTTCCATCGTTATTCATTCTCCCATTGCATCTTCCACATAGACTTGGGGACCCCAGTGGATCTTTCTTGACCCCTTTTCTATTATTTATTTCTCATCTTTTCTCCTAACAGTCCTTACAAACTCGATGAGCGACATCTTTTCAAGGACATCCTCCAACTGCAGAGTTTAATTCAAACCATTAAGAAGCAAAAACCTGAGCATGAATTGGTTCTCCCCAGGTTTAGGATTCGGTTTCTTCTTAGGAAGCACTCCAAGGTAGTCCTCATTGCTACTTCTTTTCCTCCTGGCAGAAGATTCTGCCATCTTGGATACTAGAAATGACAAACCGCAAAGGGAATATTGTGTTCTTCTGTTGCAATGCTTGCCTACACTTAGAATTTGCAAGAATTGATGCATGCAACGGGATTTCGTTAGTTTATACAGAGAATTCTATGGCCGGGGTCAATGTCTCACTAATTACTCAAAGCAATTATGCATGTACAAATCAAGACAAGATCTGGAGTTCCACAATTGATACAAAGCTCCACTCATTAGCCTCAAAACCACTATGAGAAAACAAATACAGTTTCCTATAGAACATTCAGGCTTCAAACTCCAAAAAGTTTCCATTATCAAAGAAAAACTAACAACCGTACTCAGGGTTTAATTGAATTGTAGTACATCTAGCTGACATCTATGATGTCTGATATGCTGCCAACGCTGGAGGAGCCGATATAAAAACCTACATCACTAAAATATAGCCCAATCAATAATCAAATAAATAATATTAAAATAATTCTATTTAATATAAAATTTTAGGGGAGGAAGTTCAGGGATGAACCTTCGAAGCTACAAGCATGGACTTGTTGTGAGAATCATTGCATATGATTTTTCCATCTTTATTCATTCTTCCATTGCATATTCCACATAGACTGGGGGACCCTAGTGGATATTTCTTGACCTCTTTTCTATTATTTATTTCTCATCTTTTCTCCTAATAGTCCTTACAAACTTGATGACTGACATCTTTTCAATGACATCCTCTAGCTGTGGAATTAAATTCAAACCATTAAGAAGCAAAACCCTGAACATGAATTTGTTCTCCTCGGGTTCAGGCTTGGGTTTCTTCTTAGAAAGCACTCAAAGGTAGCCCTCATTGCTTCTTCTTTTCCTCCTGGTAGAAAATTCTACAATCTTGTACACAAGAACGACAAACCACAGAGGGAATATTGTGTTCTTCTATCACAACGCTTGCCTACACTTAGAATTTGCAAGAATTGATGCATGAAATAGGATTTCGTTAGTTTATACAGAGAATGCTATCGTTGGGGTCGACGTCTCACTAATTACTCAAAGAAACTATTCATGTACAACTCAAGACAAGCTCTGGTGTTCCACAATTGCTACAAAGCTCCGCTCAGTAGCCTCAAAACCACTTTGAGCAAACAAAAATAGTTTGGTATAGAACATTTGTGCTTCAAAATCCAAAACGTTGCCATTATCAAAGAAAAACTAACAACAGTACTCAGGGTTTAATTGAATTGCAGTACATGCAGCTGACACCTATGATGTCTGATACTCCTCCAACACTAGAGGAGCCGATATCAAAACCTACATCATTGAAATATATCCCAATCAACAATCAAATAAATAATATTAAATAATTCTATTTAATATAAAATTTTAGGGGAGGAAGTTCAAGGATGAACCTGTAGAGCTACGCGCATGGGCTTGTTGTGAGAATCATTGCATATGATGTTTCCATCTTTATTCATTCTCCCATTTCATCTTCCACATAGACTTGGGGACCCCAGTGGATCTTTATTGACCCTTTTTCTATTATTTACTTCTCAGCTTTTCTCCTAACAGTCCTTACAAACTCGGCGACCGACATCTTTTCAATGACATCCTCCAATTGCAGAGTTAAATTCAAACCATTAAGAAGTGAAACCCTAAACATGAATTTGTTCTCCTAAGGTTCAGGCTTGGGTTTCTTCTTAGTAATCACTCCAAGGTAGCCCTTGTTGATGTAATTGTAACTTCGGAATGTATTCACTTGTATTTCTTATCTATTGTAACTTCGGATGTTATCAAGAAGAAGCTCGGATAGCAGATCGAGAAGAAAAGATGGGAAGTGAAGATCAAGCTCTCACAGTACACTCCAATAAAGGAAGAAGGGAAAATCATCATCACCAAGGTAAGCATTCTCATCAGAAAAATAATTTTGTAAGAAGGGATCAATCCAGACTCAGATGTTATACATGCGATGAAATATGACACTTTGCTAAAAATTGTCCCAAGAACAAGAATGGATCCAAGAAGAAGAGGAACTCCAAAAGAATACATCATGCTCACACTGTTGAGGATGATGATCCTCCCAGGAAGAGAGTAAAATAAGAAGTGAAGACTCTTCAAGTGAAGGTGAATATGTTCTGATCTCTGCTCTCATGGGAACTGTCACTCATGGAAGCAAAGATTGGATTATTGACAGTGGGGCTTCCAAGCACATGATAGTTTTCAAGGAATCCTTTGAGAACCTATCCGAACATAATTCACCCCATAAGGTGAAGCTTGGGGATGACTACCAATATCCCATAAAAGGTAGTGGTGAATCCTCCTACAAGCTAGACTCCAGAAAGTCTATAAAAATAAAAGATGTCTTGTTTGTACCAGGACTGAAGAAGAATCTTCTATCCATATCAGCATTAGATTAAAAAGGCATGAGGGTTGCATTTGTAGATGGCCAAGTCCTCATGTGGAAAAGAGGAAATACTATTGATGATGCAATAGTGATTGGAGAACAAGAAGGAGGTTTAGACAAGCTGAAGGTCCATCCAGAACAAGCTATGGTCCATGACACAATAGAGCCAGATGAACTTTGGCATAGAAGGCTTGCACATGTGCATTACAAAGCACTACCACTTGCAAGCAAATTTGTTGAAGGTCTTCCATAAATTAAAGCAAAACATGGAGGGGTCTGCAAAGGATGTGCGAAAGGAAATAACACAAAGAATACATTTCCAGGTAGCGAAAGCAAAGCAAAAGGAATCTTGGAAATATTCCACTCCGATGTATGTGGGCCAATGTCATCAATTTCACTAAGAGGGTATGTATACTATGTTTCTTTCATTGATGACTTTTCTAGGAAGACATGGATTTACTTCATGAAGAACAAAGATGAAGTTTTCAACAAGTTCAAGGAATTCAAAGACTTGATTGAGAACCACACAGAAAAGAAGATCAAAACCTTTCGATCAGATAATGGCAGAGAATTCACATCAAATGAATTCAAATACTTATGCAAAGAATCAAGGATTAAGATGGATTTGTCCACTCCTTACAATCCACAACAGAATGGAGTTGCAGAAAGGAAGAATAGAACCATCATGGAAGTTGCGAGAGAAATGCTTCATGATCAAGATCTTCCTATGCATGTATGGGAAGAAGCATCCAGAACAACGGTGTATGTACAGAACCGTACTCCACACGGAGTACTCGATACCAAGACTCCCGAAGAAGTATTCTCCGGCAAGAAACCAGAAGTCAGCCATCTCAGAATATTCGGCTATCCAGTGTACATACACATACCAAAAGAAAAGAGAACAAAACTAGATCCTTCAGGAAAGAAGGGTATATTTGTGGGATACTCTAAAATCTCGAAAGCTTACAGAATATAATTCCCAGGATTCAAGAAGATTGATATCAGTAGGGATGTAACATTTGATGAAGACACAGCTTACAACAAATCCAGAAAGAGACCTACTAAAGATACAGAAGAAGCAGAAACACCCAGAATTCAAGATACAACCATGAATGAAGAAATTCAAGAAGAAGATGGAGAATTTGAAGAACCAAAAAGACCTATAGATCCACCTCTATAAAAGAATCCTCACAAGAGGAAACCTGCTTAGGTACGAGAAGTTATCCAAGGTGCGGAAAGATATGGGGCTCTAGAAGAGAATCATAGAGAAAGAAAGAGAACCACATCTTGCTCTGGATATGTAGCTTTACTATGTGATGTTATCAATAAAGAACCTTCCAACTATGAAGAAGTGGCAGAATGGAAAGAATGGAAGGATGCTATGATTGAAGACTATCAATCGATCATGAAGAATGATGTTTGGGATGTTGTCCCAAGAATAGAAGGGAAGTCGGTTGTAACTTCCAAATGGATCTACAAGATCAAGCATGTTGCAGATGGTAGCATAGAGAAATATAAGGCAAGATTTGTGGCTCACACTTTCTCACAGAAAGAAGGAATAGATTATGAAGAAACCTTTGCACCTATAGCTAGATACACTTCCATCAGATCGGTACTTTCTTTGGCTGCAATAATGAAATGGAAGATACACCAAATGGATGTCAAGACTACTTTCTTGAATGGTGTAGTGGAAGAGGAAGTGTATATAGAACAGCCACTCAGTTTTGAGACACATGATAGGGAGTCTCATGTGTGCAGATTGAAGAAATCCCTATACGGTTTGAAATAGGCACCTAGGCCATGGTATGACAGAATTGACAACTTTCTATCTAGTTTGGGCTTTACCAAGAGTAAAGAAGATTCCAACCTTTACTACAATGTTGAATATGGCAACCCAATGATGCTTCTACTATATGTAGATGATCTGTTTGTAACAGGTATGGATGGGTTGATTGCTGATACGAAGAGAAAGCTTGCTACCAAGTTCAAAATGAAGGACTTGGGTATGATGCATTATTTTCTAGGCATGGAGGTGTGGCAGATTGCAGACGGAATTTCTCTCGGACAAGGGAAGTATGCGGTAGAGATCCTGAAGAGGTTTGGGATGATGGAATGCAAGGCTATGGCCACACATATGGCATCGAACCTGAAGCTATTGAGCGATGCTTCATCAGAAGCGGTTGATGCTACGATGTATTGTTAGATGATTGGGTCCTTGATGTACCTGATGAACACGAGACCAGATATTTTCTTTGCTGTGAACACCTTGAGCCAGTTCTTAACATATCTAATACATGTTCACTTGATTGATGCAAAGTGCATTATGAGGTACCTGAGGGGTACAATTGATTATGGGCTCAAGTATGAGGTCAATCATAAGATTAACCTGGAGGGTTATGTTGATTTAGATTGGGCAGGAAATGCCATCGATAGGAAGAGCACTTCAGGGTGTTGCTTTAGTATGGGATCAGGTGTGATCTCTTGGTTTATCAGGAAGCAATCCTATGTGGCACTAAGTACAGCTGAAGTAGAGTATGTTACATCTTATTCAGCTAGTTGTGAGGCAGTATGGATATGGAAGCTATTGTCTGATTTATTTGATCTCTAGATGGATGCTACTTGTATACATTGTGACAACCAAATTTGCATGAAGTTGTTAGAGAATCTAGTGTTTCATGACAAGTCGAAGCATATTGAGATCAAGTATCACTATATCAGGGATATGGTGTAGAAGGGAGTAGTGAAGCTCCAGTATGTTGCAACGGAGGAACAGATAGCCGATGTGTTGACAAAGCCATTGTCTAGGGTGAAGTTCGAGTACTTCATGGAGAAGCTTGGAGTTCTCCAGATCGAGGTTTCCTCCAAGGGAAAGTGATGAGACCCATAGCCATTATGACATGGTAATAGGATTGGTTCCTTCCATGGTCAGATGTAAGGGCTGAGCCATTCTGTCATGGCAAGAGGATTGGTTCCTTCCATGTCAGATATGAGTGTTGAATCCATAGCCATTATGACGAGTAGGTTAGATGTAAGGGCTTAGATATTATGTCATGGTGAGAGGATTGGTTCCTTCCATGTCAGATGTGAGTGCTGGCCATTCTTATAACAAGTAGGTTAGATGTAAGGGAAACTACCATTCTCTAGGAGAATGGAGGCACCTGGTCAGTTACCAGGTAGCTCAGTCTGGGATTGGGGGACATTCTGATATGACTGTAGGATTGGTTCCTACAAGATCAGATGTGAGTGCACGCATTTTCAAACATGCATGTTGGATTAGTTCCTTGTATGTGTCGAATGTAAGTGCAGAGCCTTTCTTGATCATTGGTTGAACAGATGTAAGTGTTGAGCCTTTCTTGATCATTGGTTGAATAGATGTAAGTGCTGTTCCTTTCTTGATCATTGGTTGAAAGGATGTAAGTGCAAGAGCCTTTTTGAAATTGGTTGTCAGATGTAAGTGCAAAGACTTTTGGCATGGAGGATTGGTTCCTCGCATGGCCAAGTGTAAGTGCTGGGATTTTCTGATCATTGGTTGAACGGATGTGAGTGCTGGGCCTTTTTGACAGGGTTGTGGGATATGTTACCACATGGTTAGATGTGAGTGTTGGGCGTTTCCTTTCTGATATGATTATAGGATTAGTTCCTACATGATCATATGTAAGTGCTGGGCAGTCCATTCTGACTTAAGTGTCAGATATAAGCGCTGAAGAAGACCTACATGGTGGCTAGGCTGACATCTAGCATGAAAAAGGGCTGGCTCTATAGAACTTCCTGTGATGAGAAGAATCATGAGATAGCACCTGTGAAGATTCAATGTTGATGATCCAGCAGAGATGATCCAGATCAAGGGATGATCCAGATCCAGAGATGATTCTCTAGAAATGATCTAGATCGAGTGATGATCCAGATCCAGTGATGATGATCCAGATCCAGTGATGATCCAGATCTGAAGATGAAGATGACTTGAAGATGACGAGATGATCCAGAGAAGAAGACCAGTGATGAAAATTGTGTCGAGAGAATACCTTCCTAGTTAAGAGGGAGTGTTGATGTAATTATAACTTCAGAATTTATTCACTTGTATTTCTTATCTATTGTAACCCGATGTTTATTTCAGGATGTACTTATGTCATGTCATGCATCGATGTTCCTATCAGGAGGATCTATAATGTAAACAAGTCATGTCAAGTCATTGTGGGTAACCCTCCTATTGTATAAGGGTTAAAGTCCCCATAGTTTTGGGGCACTAGGGTTATTAGACTCACCTAGTGAAGTCATCCCTTGTAGGGTTTTAGTCATGTCAGGAATTAGTATAAATAGAGAGGTGTCTTCTCTATTTATCACACATCTCATCCACACTCAAGTGTAGCACATAGTTGAGGAAGGAGAAGACACTGGGGCTAGATAGAAAGAAGGTTACTACTGTCTGGAGATCATCTTACTGTTTTGGGTTTCACTTTAGTGCTGATTCTATCTCTGAGGAAGTTGTGAGGTTTTCTCCATTTATGGTTTCCCCAAGGAAAAACACTATGTTCATTATCTATTATGTTTGATTGCTGTGCTTGTTATTCTTTGAGTTAAAGATCCTAATGAAATTCTATCTTAATGTTTAAAAACTAACAGCCCTCATTACTTCTTCTTTTCCTCCTGGTTTAATATTCTGCCATATTGGACACAAGAAATGGAAAACTGCAGAGGGAATATTGTGTTCTTCTATCGCAACGCTTTCCTACACTTAGAATTTGCAAGAATTGATGCATGCAATGTGATTTCATTACTTTATATAGAGAATTATATGGCTAGGGTCGATGTATCACTAATTACTAAAAGATATTATGCATGTACAACTCAAGACAAGCTCTGGCGTTCCACAATTGCTACAAAGCTTTGCTCAGTAGCCTCAAAACCACTCTGAGCAAACAAAAATAGTTTTCTATAGAACATTCAGGCTTCAAACTCCAAAAAGTTTCCATCATCAAAGAAAAAATCTAAACCATACTCAGGGTTTAATTGAATTGCAGTACATCTAGCTGACACCTATGACGTCTGATACACTGCCAACATTGGAGGAGCCGATATCAAAACCTATGTCACTGAAATATATCCCAATCAACAATCAAATAAATAATTTTAAAATAATTCTATTTAAAAAAAAAATTAAAAACTTAAAAAACTTTACAACCACGAAAAATTAAACAATGTACGGTTGGTTGGATTAACAAACATAACCCATCCATATATATCACCGCTTGTGGTGACATAACAAGGGTTAAGAGAAACAAAACCAAATTTGATAAACATGCACACTATTAAACTTTTCAATGACAAGCATCCATTATAATAGAGAAAGGTCTTACTTGATTATAATTTATTATCAAGAGACAATTGAAGATGATATCCATTGACCAAGCATCAAGTATCTAAGACATCCAATCAACCATCCATAAGCATCAAATAAGAGTACTAAACAATAGTATAATAATTCTCTTCACTACTTTCGCTTGTTTTTTACCACAATTAGATATTTCGGTTGGTTGTTATGAAGGCATTTATATTAGTAAGCCACTGCATTTGAGATGTATGAATTTGTAGGAATATCTATGTATGCTAACCTCTTATGGTTCATTTGATAGAAGAGGAGGAGGTGGAGCTTATGGAAACTGAAAAAAATAAGGATGGCGGAAACACACCCGATCCTTCTGCAGATGCAGCTATCAATAATGTTGTAAATGGTCATGCTGTCCCTACTGGATCTACATCTCATGCAGTTGATTAGTCACAAGCATAAATCACTAAGGTTGGTTTCTCTCTTAACATATTTTTTTTTTGACTATAAGATTCCTCGGTCTGTCCTTTGTTGGTAATCTCTATCTTCTTCCTATTATTGCACATTGCCCTTTACAATGAGTATTCCCTTGCTTCCAGTTTGACATTTAATATTAGCTTTGAAAAAGGGTTTATTGAATTCTAGTCAAATAATGGCTAGGGAAGTTCACAGCAATGCCAAAAATTTAATTGCAATGAAGTTAAATCAATTCCATTTACGGTTGTGGACCTAAGTTACATGATACAAGGAAACATGTATGTGTTTCCAAAACTGAAACACACTAGAAATGTGAGCATTCATTTATAAATAACACATTATATTAGAACTTTGAAAGAAAGGATTATGAATAAATGAGCAAGAACATTTAAATGACAAGCAAAGTTCCGCCATCGCTTATATTGGGATCCTCGCTATTAGTATCACCCTCTGCCTCCTCATCTAGCCTTTGTCTCTACCTCAATCCTCTAGGGACATCGATTAACACCATTCAATTTTGATGAAACTACCTAATACAAGCCTTAAAATATCATAGAAAAATATCATGCCTAATCAATGATTTTGGCTTGAGTGAAGGGTACATTTTTGCTAAGGCCATGATAGAGGAATTCAACAATCAATGGCACCAACATTGAATTACATAAAGGGCTTGGTGCTTTTGATTAAATGCCAATCCCATTCCTTGATACATGATAGAATCCAAACAAACGACTATAATTTTGCCAATCCTGAAATCCTTTAAACTGTTAAGTCTGTTGAATTTTGAATGGAGTATGAAATTCTACTTTCTCCATATGAAGTCTGATGAGGTTGGAAACTTTCTCAAACATACTGGAATAGTTAGTGGTAATGTTAAAAATTTAAGTAAAAGGATAGAAAAGGAAAGATAGAGGAAATGTCAACTTTTACCAGCATTTTTGGTCAAGTCTAATAAAAAACTAAGTCAAACCAAGTCAAAATAGGTGGATGTAGAGAATAAAACATGTTGTATGGACATTGGTATGGCATGGAAATTATTTTCCAGCTGTAGAAACATGTTTCCATTAGATCTGTCTTTATGGTTGGTAGTGGTAACTGGTAACACATTTCTAGTCTCTACCACACATTTGTGTACCAAAATGTTCATGGCACGACATCTATTCTGGTCTTTCCGACAACTTAGACATGGACTCTAGTGCCATGGAAAATGCATTTGGTTGCAAGGAACCTTCTTTCTATTTAATTACAAGGACAAACAACTATATCTTATACACAATTGTATTAGTGACCAGTTCCTTCCAATCAATAACTTCTATGAATGAAGAAGACATACTAAGTTGATCTAGTGCTTATAGATGAAAATGTAAATGATATCAAGTCAATGTATTCAATTCAAGATATATGGAATTAGTAGCAAGGTCATCCAGTAGCACTTTAGCATACAAGATATCATTAGCCGTGTAACCATATACAATTCAATTGCAGTATTTAACCAACCAATAACCTTCCATTCAAGTATGAGGATTCATATAAATATAGCAGCAATAATACAATATGGCAGTTTTAATTATGAAAATTTTACAGCAGCAATGAAGGTTACCTATGTAAGGTGTATAAGAGTTTTAGTTTTTCATTCAATGTAAACGACACCACTCCAAACCTTGGACACTATTCTTAGCAATATAGGACAACCACCAAATGTATGTTCCAGACTTGTAGCTATGCAAATAATTTAGATTTTCAGACTTTATTTACCTCTCTTAAACAATATCACCATCCAACTAATAGTTAACCTTTGATTCAGTTCAGTGTTTACTGTGGTTGTAGGTAGGGAGGGCTGTCAAAGTTTGACAGTTTGTAGTTTATTACAGATTGTAGGCAATAGGTGGAAGTGTGTTGATATAGGGCTGTTACAGCCTTGTTTTCGAAATGGTTGCTGAAATGGTAACAACCAACATAGATTCCTCTCAAATAGAATACCTAGTGGCCCTTTAAAGAAAAAACATGGCATGGAGTTATCTTGGCACCTAAGAGAATTGGATTTTCGAGTCCACAGAGCACCAGTTATTGTATTATAATTAACACAATAGCCACTTACATATCCTATTAAAAAAATTTAGAGTCTAGCTTTGAACTATCAATTCATGGGAATTTCAACATGATGCCCAAAAGGAATGAACAAAACTAGAAACAAACCCACATTTTGTAGACATGCCAACTAGATAAATACCCATAAAATTATATGAATCAAATCCATATTTTATGGTAAGGATATGAACTTGCTTACCCTGGTCATAAGCCGTGGTGTTTGCACAAATCAGAAGCACCATTGAGAAAGTAAAACCATTCAGTCTCATCCCCATCATCAATGCTTACCAACGCATCTTGAGAGTCTCTTCATCTTTCCCATTCAGAGCATACCCTGCAATCATATAGCTCCAAAAAACCACCACATTCCATTCAGGCATATTGTCAAACACTTTCCTTGCATCCTCAAGAACAAGAGGAACAGGAACAACAAACATGTTATCCCCACATCCTTTGAGGAATCCAATGAGAAACAACAACACCATGTAATGATCAATTACCTCCCAAAGGTGAAATGACAACAAGCAAACACAGGCATGGCAACATTAAAATATCTCATTCCCTTCTTCCTTTTCCTCGATAACTGTTGGTTTTATTTCTCACATTGAATTTCCCAAGTTCACCCAGACAGCTCGTGCTTCATGCTTGCAAGGATATTTGAGCCATTTCATCTCCACCACATCCAAAACAAAGAAAAAACCATGAATAAAATCAAAACACAATAGGTAATCAAGAAAAACATAGAAGGAAACAAACC
>LPNX010423861.1:359512-485880 GCA_001517045.1 Pseudotsuga menziesii
AATAATATGAAATCGTTATGCTATAGCTTGTTGATGGGTGCATCTAATCATGGTATCAGTTATCTTGTGGAGTGTTTTATCACAAAGATATAATTCTACCAAAAGTAAGAAAAATATTATTTTGAATTTTAAGAACACAAGGAAATTGGTTGTGTTAGATTCAGGAAATTGAAAAGGCATTTTGAAATTCCTGCAAGGAGGGGTTATTTTGATGATAAAATTCATCAGGTAGCATAGTCATGTTCCTTGGTGAACTGAATATCAAGCCATACTTAGGTTGTCTTATGACGATCTCATATGCAAAATATCAATCTACCAAAAATAGGAAAAATAATATTTTGCATAGTGAGAACAAAAGAAAATTGACCAATTGTTAAAAACAAGAGTTTGAGAGGTCAGTTGGAAATGCCCACCAAGGGCTGTCTTTGTGCAAGTAAATTTATCAAATGTCATGGATCCATTCTTTGGTAAGTTGTGCATCTGCTCATGACTTCAGGTCTCCATAGAGTGTTCACACGTGTGAAATATGAGTCTACCAAAATGGGAAGAAATATGTTATGATGTTCAAAATAGGTTCAGAAGCTATTTTGAAATGCTCACCAAAGGTTGTGTGTGTGTTAACATATTTATCTTGTGATATGGTCTTGTTCATTGTTGAAATGGATATCAAACCATGCTTGTAGGTTTCCTTATGGTGATCACATGAGGGAGAAACAATTTGCCAAAGTAGAAGAAAAATTGTTTTTACAAGTTAAAAACAATTTTGTCCAAGTGTTAAATTAAACAGTTTGGAAGCCTATTTTCAAATGATCTCTAGATAATGTGTGTGTATCAAAAAGTTCAAAAGGTGACATGGATCTGATGATTGTTGAAGTGGCTATCCAACCATACTTTCAATTTGCATTATGACGGTAATATATGCAAAATATGGACTTGCAAAGTTAGTGAAAAATAATAAATGGAGTTTATTAAATAAGAAGCCACAGGAATGTATTTAGAAAAATAAACAGAAATTTAACCAAAAGAATTAAGATAGAGTTTTGAAGAGACACGTCTTGCTATTGGAGAGATGCAATGTTTAGAAGAAGTTTCAATTGATTATTTCATTAAAACAATAAATAAGAAACATAGATTCGAAGAGGTGTTTAAGCATGATGACATGGCAAGGTGTAATTGGAACAAGACATGAAGGACAAATATGACTTATAAGTAAATGCATAATGGAATTTACAAGCAAGAATGACAAGCATGGAACATCTAGAGAGTCAAATGACCCATTCTATGATCATTTGAATATGATTTGGGAAAGACAAAGATGTTGGTGCAAATATGACAAGGAGATGGTGACATGACAATAGACAAGCAAAATTAATGACAGAGATGGCTACGGGAATGATAAGATTGGTAGAAAAAGTTGAAATTGAGTTGAAGCCTTAGCTCACTGATTCACCCCCCCCCCCTCTCTGTGAGCATTGTGTCTAATGGACTAAATTTTTCATTGATGCCAACAAGTGTTGTGCAATGGCCTTTGATTTACTCACAAGGAGACCTTGATAGTTTGGGCATTGGAACACTAGGTGGCCCAAATGGTCTAAATGAAAGTTGTCCTTCTATTGTGGAAATTAATTAACACTATGTCAATGACCAATATATTAGTGGAGCATCGAGTCTATAAAAACAAATGAATTGGCTAGAGTCATTGTTTTTTTTTGTATCTGGAATAATCGGCAACTAGCCGATTTCATACTCGGGTGACATGGGATCGATTCCGGCCGCTACCACTATAACCTCCAGGAGAATACACTGACCCCCACAATGCATCTCAGGCTGCAATGAGGTTTGAACCCTTGACATGCTTAACAGCTTGTACACCTTAACAAGTGCATGGTTGCCAAGTGGTCTACACCTTGGGGGGTGGCTAGAGTCATTGTTGACTGGACCCTCTTGTTGCAATTACTTTGGTTTAAATAAAAGGAGGGAGTTGTAGGGTTGTTAAATTTGTTCGTAAGGTACATGAATCGAAGAATACAACTGCTATTTTGAGCATCAATGTTAGTTTGTATCCCCCAAAAAAGGATGCATGCTTACCTTTTATGAATTTACAGCAAAATGATTGTTGCAGAGTATGGCTGATCTCTCTAGTTTTGGATATGGTTGATAAAGAAATCTGGGCTCAATCTGTTCTTAATCAATCACCAAGAACCTTTTCGCAACTATAGAAAACGTGCTAAGTGATATAGCTTGGCATGCTCCCGCAAAGGAGCTGTAACCTGGATTTTAGTTTGATTTCACTCTCTGGCATAGTTTAATCAATGGACCACTGTCAATATAAAAGGTAAAATTATCTATGTTGACATCGTATAGGTAACTAGGTTGCAGTAGTAGAGATAACTGCAATGAGGTAGTTAGTTTCATGGCAATTACTATTTATCTATGGCAACATCATATATGAACAAGTGTAAACATCTCTATGAAAAATATAAGGGCACATGGATGGCCTAAGGTGGCTTCTGTCATATACATAAAATACTATACCACACATAGCCAGCCAGGCCCAGACCCAAGAAGAAAGATGCAACAACTGGGGTAAAAAAGAAAATCTATTTTATTATTATTGAGGGTTTCCATTTCAAGATTTCTCTCTATGATCAGACATAAGATAGAAGAAATATTTTGATTTGACCTTCAGCTCCAGCTTCATGCTTGCTGGATTGAATATGCATCGAGAATATGAACCGAGGGAGGTTTAGAATTCACTTCTCACCCAGAACAAGTTTACTCCATTATGCAAATAGTGATATTTTCTTAGTTAGATGTGGACGAAAATGAATGAGTTCACCCGCGCATAAACATCTAGCCAAGAGCTGTTGAAAGATGGCATTGGTTTGGCAGGTGCGCAAAGATAGCCATATATCGTCGATATAGAAACAAAAGTTCGTCGAAAATTAAAAAACGTCGATATTGCCATGGTTTTCCTGCCATGATAAAAAAATGAAGTATTAATCCACTTATTTTCAAAACGTGGAAATATTTCATGGAAAAATCCACCTAAATGTATTAATGATACTACTATATAACTAAAATTCCGTGAAATTTTTTAAGAAATAAGAAGTCCCTACGTTAGTAATCTAAAAAAAATTACTAACCAAAAGTCCTTATGGGTTCCTCATTTTCTAGATAGTGTTTATTGTTTTTCTATGATTGACATAAATATGATTTTATTTGGGGTATTTCCATCACCTTTTCCATCCAAGTCATGCATCTCTTCATTACCTTTATCCTTCCCTCCAATCTAGAATTTTATGTTTCTTTCCTTCAAACTCTTTCAATGTAAATATTTCCTCTTCATTTAATACAAAGTTTTCATTCCCTTGAAATAAATCTACAATCCCTTTCTTAACTACCTTAATGTTTTTATCCATACCTTGTCTCTTAATAGACATCCAAACAATTATAGCCTTTTTCACCTATTTTAAGGCTTCAATTAACTAAAAAAATGTTTTTTTCATTGAAGTAGCATAATATCCAAACCATTCATTTCGAGCCAACATATTGAAATCATTGTCCTTAAGACACATTGAATTAAATTTAAAAAGACTTTAAAATATATCATTTTTTTCTATCAATTTGAAGGAGAATCCGACAATAATTAATAAAACCACAAAGTTTGATCGCATCCACTTTGATCACAATTTGTCCAAAACCCAAGGTCGATTTTTCATCTCACCCAAAACCTGAAATAATGCTACTAGATGATGTATTACACCTTACTGAGCACACCTATGCTGATTTCACTCCCAGACTCATCTTCATTTTCCCTAGGCGGGCATTTTACTGAACTTTGGTGTAGGACTTCCTGAAACCCTGTTTTGGAAGATCCATATCTTCTTCCTCAAGCATTATCAAACCAATGTGAGAACATGGTTAGGTATACAAAACATACACCTACAATATGACCATGTGGTGCGGTCATTTTCTTCAAACCACAAATTATGGCAGGCATTTCCCTAGAGCAACTCTGAGTAATTTGACCAAAAATCCTTCTTTTGGGAGACTTGTGTCTTCTTCTTCATGGATTTTTTTTTGAGAACCGGGGCCATGTCCAGATAGATATTTCAACAAAATATGGGATGGCAGGTCATGGCTAGAGTTTTCTTCTTCTTATGAATTATGGTGGTCATTTTCATAAGGCAGCTGCTTTAGGGTAGTTTTTCAACACTTAGTCAAAATCTCCAAATTATCATATCGTTACCAACTACTACCAAGCCCCTAAAATCAGAGCAAGGGGAATAAAATTTTCCATCTCCCCTCACCTCTAATGCCGCTCTAACCTGAGCACGCTTCCTTGCATTTTCATTCATAGTGAAAAATCCTTGTAGTGACAAGTAATTGTCTTACCTACACCATACCAAACAATAAGTTGTCAAATACATTAGATATAAGTATATTTCTAAATGCAATATATTATATACCAATTTCTATAAAGAAAAACATGAAGAATTTGATGAATAGGATTTTCATTGATGACAACATTAATGACAATCATTTTGGAAAAATATGGTAATTTGGTGAAAAACAGGAAAATGACCAAGTATGGGGAAATTAGTAAAAATTGCCTTAGTGAAATGTATGCCATAATTTATAGGAGAATATAAATGCTCACACCACATGGGGGTCTTGTAGATTGTTGTTTTTCCTACCTGACCATGTCTTCAGTTTGTCCTGAAAGTGCCCGAGGGAGAAGTTATGGACCTACCAAAACAGGGGTTTGTGCCAGAGCAAGCAAAAACGGCCAAGTAGCCTCAGAAAGATGCACGCGCTAAATTATGGGTTAGAGTAAATTCCCGCAGTACATGGGGGTCTTGTAGTGTGTTGGTTTGTCTACCTAACCATGGTATTATTTACCTTTAAGCATGTCTGAAGAAAAAGTTGAATCTTCCAAAATGACGTTTCAGAATAAATTTTGGAGAAAGTCCTGAAAATGACGAAGTGTTGGAAAACTGGCTCAGGTAGCCTTAATAAAATGCCCACCACAAATTGTGTGTTGAAGAAAATTCCCACACCATATGGGGGTATTTTAGATTGATATTTGGCCTACCTAACCATGTCTTCATATTTTCTTGGAAGTAGTCGAGGAATAAGTTATGAACCTGCCAAAACAATGTTTTAGTCAGATTCGACCAGACTAAGAAAATTGTCCAAGTGTTGGAAAAGCTGGCCCATGTGGCCTTGGGAAAATGCCCGCTGTACCTTATAGGTGAATGATAAAAATTATATGAAGCTATCATCTTATAGCTTGTTGAAGAGGCTATCTCACCATGGTCTCAGTTCTCAAAGAAGATGTTTGATGACAAAGATAATGGTTTGCCAAAACAGAGTTTCAAGCTGTTTTGCACTATTCCAGTACTTGCAAAACTGCCTTAGTGGCCCCAGGGAAATGCCTGCCCTATATCATATGATGATTAGAAAAGTAATATGAAAGCATTAGGCTATAGCTTGTTGATGGGTGCATCTAACCATGGTCTCAGTTATCTTGTGGAGTGTTTTATAACAAATATATAATTCTGTCAAAAGTAAGAAAAATATTATTTTACATTTTAAGAACACAAGAAAATTGGTGTGTTAGATTCAAGAAATTGAAAAGGCATTTTGAAATGCCCGCAAGGAGGGGTTATTTTGATGATAAAATTCATCAAGTAGCATAGTCATGTTCCTTGGTGAACTGGATATCCAGCCATACCTTCAGGTTGTCTTATGATGGTCTCATATTCAAAATATCAATCTGCTAAAAATAGGAAAAATAATATTTTGCATAGTGAGAACAAACGAATTGACCAAGTGTTAAAAACAAGAGTTTGAGAGGTCAGTCGGAAATTTCTGCCAATGGTTGTCTTTGTTCAAGTAAATTTATCAAATGTCATGGATCAATTCTTTGGTAAGTTGTCCATCTGCTCTTGAATTCAGGTCTCCATAGCATGTTCACACGCGTGAAATAGGAGTCTACCAAAATGGGAAGAAATATGTTTTGATGTTAAAAAGAGGTTGAGAAGCTATTTTGAAATGCTCGCCAAAGGTTATGTGTGTGTCAACAGATTTTTCTTGTGATATGGTCTTGTTCATTATTGAAATGGCTATCTATCCATGCTTGTAGGTTTCCTTATGGTGATCACATAAGGGAGAAACAATCTGCCAAAGTAGAAGAAAATTTGTTTTTAGAAAATTGACCAAGTGTTAAACAAGAGTTTGAGAGGTCAATCGGAAATGTCCACCAACGGTTGTCTTTGTTCAAGTAAATTTATCAAATGTCATGGATCAATTCTTTGGTAAGTTGTCCATCTGCTCCTGACTTTAGGTCTCCATAGCGTGTTCACACACGTGAAATAGGAGTCTACCAAAATGGGAAGAAATAGGTTTTGATGTTCAAAAGAGGTTGAGAAGCTATTTTGAAATGCTCGCCAAAGGTTGTGTGTGTGTCAACAGATTTATCTTTTGATATGGTCTTGTTCATTATTGAAATGGATATCTAGCCATGCTTGTAGGTTTCCTTATGGTGATCACATGAGGGAGAAACAATCTGCCAAAGTAGAAGAAAAATTGTTTTTACAAGTTAATTTTTTTTTTTGTCCAAGTGTTAAATTAAACAGTTTGGAAGCCTATTTTCAAATGATCTCTAGATAATGTGTCTGTATCAAAAAGTTGAAAAGGTGATATGGATCTGATCATCGTTGAGGTGGCTATCCAGCCATACTTTTAGTTTGCATTATGATGGTCATATATGCAAAAGATGGACCTGCAAAGTTAGTGAAAAATAATAAACAAAGTTTATTAGATAAGAAGCTACAAGAATGTAATTAGAAAAATAAATAGAAATTTAACAAAAAGAATTAATACAGAGTTTTGAAGAGACACATCTTACTATTGGAGAGATGCAATGTTTAGAAGTTTTAATTGATTATTTCATTAAAACAATAAATAAGAAACAAAGATTTGAAGAGGTGTATAAGCATGATGACATGGAAAGGTGTAATTAGAACAAGACATGAAGGACAACGATGACTTATAAGGACATGCATAATGACATTGACAAGCAAGCATGACAAGAATGGAACATCTAGAGAGTCAAATGACCCATTCTGTGGTCATTTGAAGATGATTTGGGAAAGATAAAGATGTTGGTGCAAATATGGCAAGGAGATGGTGACATGACAATAGAAAAGCAAAATTAATGACAGAGATGGCTGCATGCATGATAAGATTGGTAGAAAAATTTGAAATTGAGTTGAAGCCTTAGCTCACTCATACAACTCCCCCCCTCAGTGAGCATTGTGTCTAACTGTTGTTCAGGAATAAACACCCTTGTAACTTAGGGTCTGGGGTTACCAACTTACTTCTAAAATTTGCAGACAATTAGCTTTAACTAAGTACATAAAGGAAATAAAAAAAAATATTGGACTCACCCGATTACCGACAGTTGATCCAAGCTTTATCTTCTTCTGCTTTGCTTCTCTCCAAAGCTTTTAGGGATGCACCTCCTTCACCTGCAAAGAGAAAATTCTCCAAGTACAATATTATACATGTATATATAACTGTAATGTCCCTGGTTTTGACCCCGTTTGCATGATGTATATATTGTAATTAATCGTGGTGAGGAGCTCAAGGCAAAAGCCCCACCATCGATTTGGTTGTGTGCGTGTTTCGGCAATGGGGATAGTTGCCGATGGTTTGTCGTGCCATTTGGCACATTATAATTCGGCATCATGTAAATACGCACATCAATTAAAACTAAAACCACAACCATCTACGGCAGTGCAACGTTGAATGAAAAGGGCATGGTTCCGAAGGATAAGGGGTGGGGGATGTCAAACCTTGGTTATGGGGAAAAACCCATGTGTTACCACCTTGTGTGTTTTCCACCTTTCCTTGTCTCACCCAACCGTTTTAATGTCTTGATGGAAGTAGTTGGGGCAGTTATTATTTTGGGAGTGGGGTGGCAGGACTGTCAGTCCTTTTCCCACACGCCCACTCCACCCATGACTTTCCATTCACTCCACTCCATCCCGGTCAGTTCACCTTCATGGCGGCATCTGTTGAGGCTCACGGAGAGCAGTGGTCGGTCATGCTCACACGCAGAGCCGTGGTCTGTTCATTCGTGCGCGCATAGGAAGGTCTGTTCATTCCTCATGGTGGTTGGCTCACCCTCATGCATAGAAATTTGTTCGCTCTCACGCAGGGACGTGCAGGGCAGTTGGCCTAGTCTTCATTCTCACGGTTGTGGTTTGTGGAATTTTCCCCTTCATGCAGGGAGTGTAGTCTTTCTCATGCACAGATCGAGAGGCTGTAATTTCTTCCTAGCGTGGTCTATGTCAGTCTTTCTCCAGTGACTTTGACTTTGTAAACCAGGGCTGTTGTTTTCCCCACGTTGCTGGTAATGTATGCTAATACGTTTTTGGGATTGTTGTTTTCCCCATATGGTGAGATGCGTGGTTGTTGTACTTTGAGGCTACTACAGACTGTTTGGAGTTTGTCTTCTTCCCTGTTTTGGGACTGTGTATAGAAGTCATCGTTTTCATTGTGAGATTGTGACTGTTGGTTGCCACATTTGTTGGCTGAGTTTCCCATGGCTGTGCTGGGAATGTTGTTTATTAACCATTGTGGACTATGGATTGTTGTCATTGTGTCATTGTGTGTTTGTGGCTGTGGAAGTACCCTAGTTTTGGGTTGCAGCTGAGTTGTTTTGGCCACGTTAGGGCCAAGAACAAATCTGGGTCGCCTTGTGGGCTTGATCTGTGCTCATCGTTTTCTTGGGATTATCCCTGGTCGTCTTTGCTTCTTCACAGGGCCGTGAAGGGTTGTTTTGCTGCTGGTATGCAGTGGTTGTCCTTTGGACTGTGCTGGCTTGGCCGATCTGTTGATGGCCTGGTAAACCCAGTGGTGTTGGTTTACTGATTGTGTCCCTCGGCTATGTGTAAGCCTGTATTGACCCTTATCCTTGGAGGAATCATGCCTAGCTCGGGGGTGGCAGCGTTGCTAAGAGATTGATGAGCACGCTGGCCTATGGTTGGGTGGAATGTTGCAGCGACATAGCTAGTTGTGGGATTCTTCATCAAAAGATAAGTACCGTTGTTATTCCATCTCTGCAATTATATCTATTGTTCTATGAACTATGATGAACATGTTAAATGCTGGAAATGTATATGTGTTGCTTCCACTGTATATTGATGTCATAGGAATTATGAATCCCTGTATTCTGGATTATTCATCTACTTGTATGTCTTAGCATCCCTATTATGCATCATGTTAAGCTTTTAATTTTCAGCATTGATGGATTGTATATGTTCATGGGGCTGTTTGCTCGTTGTTTGGTGTGTTGGCCGCGTCCTCTTCGCCGGTATGAGGGATGGGGACGTGACAATAACAAGTTAGACAAACAATATATATAGTGCTTAGTAAAATATATTCATCAACCATAATACATGAAAGAGACTCAACACAATGTTGGAAGAAAAATTCTCTTTATTAACAATTAGTGAATGAGATAAGTGTACAACCCAATGCCTGAGACAAGGACTCCTCTACAACCAAAGGAATCTGAGTTCTACTGCTCCAAGACTTCTGAAGATATACCACCAACATAACTTTGCTCTCCCAAATTGATTGATTAATGCCCTCCCCAAGGCCTCTATCTATACTTTGGGAAATAGAGTAGTTTCGAAGGTTGAGGAGGTTGATATGGTTGGGGTAGTTGATGATTAAGGCCCAACCAATCTCCATTAATCATGATTTATATTTTTAAATGTCGAATGGAGATGTACGCGCCTATTAATATAGGCAATCCACGTATGACACATGAGTCTCTTAAAGGAAACCCGCATATAGATGTGTATGCGGGTTGTAATGGAGATAATCGTGTACAGTACACAAGTTGTCAACGAGAATAGTCACATATGTACATAAGTTTCAATGGAGATAATCGCGTACGATAATCCACACTTAGAAAAATAATGTAGCAAGCTGGTTGAAAGGTAAATGCATCTCATGTCATGCCCATCTATAGTGTTTTGGCAAACTTCAATCCTAAAATGTCCTTTTGTGTACCAACATAAGGAATTGTCAGCACTCGGATGGAGAAGTGCCATTTGGGTTGATAACAGATGCCCCCTAATGTGTGAGGTCAGAGGGAAGTGATGGCCGAAATACATTATAATCATTATCTTTGGAGAACTCAGAGTTCCAATGGAGTAGAGGTAGTACCTGAAACAAATATATAATAATGTCATATACAAAGTCATATCTGAGGATGCTATGTTCAATATACTGGAACACTAGCTCCTTTACAATGTTTGAGTACATCATATAGTACGGGTACAAGACCACATATATTACAAAGGTGGATTGAAGACACAATATACAATAATGATGAGTCTTCAAAGATCTAGAAGCTGTGTAAGTAACCACAACATAATCTTGCGCAACTTAGTCCATGAATGTGAAACTAAGGTCTTCATAAACAATCCCAAAGAACCAGTACAATCCAAGCCATGTGAATAGATGTTATTGAAGTCGAACATGGAGTGGATTCAACAGATTGTCAATCAATAGGTGATAATCAACAATTGAAGCAAAGGAATTCACCAATAATGAAAGTGAATCCTAAGGTACAATCGTCAAAACTCTAGGTATTCATCGTCAGGAAGTGATGATGCAGAACCATACTATGATAAGGAAGGAATAGATCCTTCAATAGATCATAAGAGTGACTAGGAACTGGGTAAAGGAAGGGAGACACAAGTAGTAACAGATACAATAATGATGGAATCAGGATATAGATCAGAAATTGGGTTAAGTCCTTGAATAGTGATCACGACATAGAGATGACCCAAGGAAGATTTTAACTTTACAGATAGTACAAGTAGACTTATTTTTCATGTAGGAGACATGATCATATTCCCCAGGTAGAACTGACAAGAGGAGGAGTAAGAAACTCGAAGTAATAGCTGAATTGAAAGTGAACACCGAGACATGAGTATCGAAAAAAATAGAGTGCTTTGTTCAAGGATGACATGCTGCCACTGATTGAGAACAAAAAGAAAATTTTGTCCCTACCTTCCCTGTTAAATTTTAACGAGTCCAGAAAAGTCAACTCGAGTCTCTCTTCATTTTTGACAAGCTTGAAGAAAAGAGGGAATAATGCTTGATAGTGTCACTGATTTGTGGATTTTATGAGCCCGAACTAGTACATGCTCACTCAGTGTTTTCATATTTTAGAGAGTCTGAAAACTCCAAAGAAGACTCCAAGGGGGTCCTTTTTCGTCCAATTTAGTCTCCTGATGCCGGAAAAGTATAAAACATACCACAGAAGAACTCTCTTAAATTTCATAGAAGAAAAGGTAAACCTTTTTTGTACTTAGTCAGGGAGGTCCGAAAAAGGTTAAATTACCACCTACCCAATGCTCCTTCGAGAGCAGCATAGAGCTTGAGTTTTACGAGTGTGAAGGAAAGTAAGATCACTCGGAAAGATCCATTTGAGTATGAGAAATGGGGCTTACAACAATAAACTCAATGCTTTGTTCTTGGTGTTTAACGAGCATGAAAAAAACAAAATGTACATTCGGAATCTTTTTCATGTTTAGGTCCAGAGCACGAAAAAGAGAAAACTAAGCTCATACTGGGAGTTCCTTTTCCGTAAGTTTAGTCCCTCAGGTCTTGAAAAAGTAATAAACCTGTACTTGAGAATACTGTTCTCAATTCCGTAGAAAAGAGAGTGATCCTTGCTCGTATTATTCCACATGGTCCGAGAAAGAGATAACCTACCACCAATGTGGATTCCCATTCACGTATTCTTAACGAGCTTGAATGGACAACTTTACTCGGCAATCAAGTCTATTTTAAGGAGTGAGACTTGTGCCTAAAGAAACTCCATAAGGGTGGGGAGTCCTATATAGGGATAGCTTGTAAAAAGATACCAAAATGAGGCTCAATTTGGCATGAAAAATAGCTAAAAATATTCCCCTGAACCTATGACAGTTGTAGCATGAGTATCAAAAGACAATAAATAGGTCTTAAATGAGGATACTCATGAGAGGAAAGTCCTATCCATGGAAGAACAATGGTAACGACAAGGAGCTAATGGTTAAAGATACCATAGTCCGTGGTTAAAGTGTTAATGCTAGGATCAAGATGGAGTAGGTATAAATGAAAAATGCATGTGAAATGACCAAATACCATCCTATATGAGAAAAAAACAACTTAAAAATGATGATAAACCTGTCACATGGAAGAAAAGAGATGGTATTAGTTTACAAATTATAAACTATAGGGAAAAAACCCACTTTAGAAATAAATTTTCTATAAATAGTTCAAAATATAAAGAAAAACTCACCATTTGGATTTTTAACCATAAAAAGACAAGTTTATACCTCTACCTTCAATTGCTCGGTGTGGATGATTCGATGGACCATTCCCAAAACCTCAAGTGTCAGGTAAAACTACACTCCGTGCTCTTTCTTTTGATCCAAGCAATTATTAATTTTGAGCCCCAAATCATGTTTTTAAGCACCCTCAAAATAGGAATAGTGTGTACGCGGGTATGGTATAGTAATAGTCATGTACATGCGTTCTGTACCTAGGTTTCCCGAAAGAAAGTTGCATACAGTATGCGACTTGCCTAAATGACAGTCGCGTATGCTGCATGAGGTAGAAAAACAATGTGTAGGGTCAAATATTTCAAATTTTATATAAATATAAATGTTGGAAATTACTTGTTTATTAGGTTGAAAGATGGTGCTTGAGTGGAGGGAGCGAGAACATGAAGACATGGACCATGAATCTCTTCAATATGCACCCACAGTGCATATTTTACGTCAAAGTGGGTTACTAAAGGTTTTCTGTGCCTCACCTATGCAGGCCAATGTCCGTCTCTTAGAGTTCCTGATAAATTATTGGGATCATGATTTGGGCATGTTTGACCTTCAAGGTGAGTCTTTAGAGATTACTTTGGAGGATCTCTATTTCATTACTGGTTTATCACGACAAGGAGCTCTCATGAACTTGGAAGGCACCAGCAAAGGTGGTGACCCTCTAAGTGTACAAAACTATATTGACATATACTATGAGCCAGGCACTCAAAAGAGGGGTAGCTACATCCCTATTGTGCACATTCGCAACTTCCCTTTGCAGGTACTGACAAGCACTATAGTGAGGGTTGCAGGGTCATCATCACTTCACCTTGCAACTCGGAACCATATGATATTAGCAGTAGACTGTATGCAGGGATCCCTATATGACTGGTGCTCAGGAGTGATCCTGATAATGAGAAAACAATTCTCTGACTGCAAGAGAGGCAAGAGGAAGAATTTTGGTTATTCCAGCATATTAGTAGCCTTCTTCTTTGAGAGAGTGCCGGGATTGAGTCCTGCAGTGCCACTACCAGTTCGTTCTCCTCGTTAGCCTAGGATGAGTAGGTGGGGAGATATTTTCCTCCGCCAGGGAGGTGGTGGATCGGTGCAGAGTGTCTATGATGATGAATTCTACTTTTAGTGGGAGTGACAGTTGCCAGCTTTGGAGTAGTTTTCATATGATGGGTTAGATTTTCGTGGTGATACTGACCTCGTCCTCTCTCCAGGAGGGGCATGGGGAGAGTTAGGTAATTTTTATTTTCATATATTTTAAAATTTTTATGAATTTTAAATATATAAATATATACATATGTATGAGATTTCTAATCCTTTTAAAATGTCAAAATGCAGATATTGGACCGGTCCGCCCTTCTAGGCATCCACGCATGTATGTGCGTCCTATTTTGGGAGAGGACCAGGGATTGATTGGGGTTATTGAGGGAAAGCTGGCCAGGCTTACCCAGAAAGTACCTACCTTATGGATTGAGCACATCCCTGCCATCATGCAGGAACTAGTAGTTGGTGTACCACCTATCTCGATACGTCTTCTAAGACGAGTAGCCAGAGTAGTACTTGTATACATAGATGCTGTTGAGGTTGCTGAAGCCAAGGAGGCTGAAGAAGCCCATGTGCAGGGTGATCAAGGGGACCAGGGTGGTCCAAGTGACCAGGGAAGTCAATCTTAGACTTAGAGGCATTTGATGGACTTTTGATCCATATTTTGTATATTTTTTGTATATTATACAATTATGACTGGATCTGAGGACCAGAGACTCGACCTATCTATATGGGTAGATATTCACACACACACACACACACACACACACACATATATATATATATATATATTTGTCGGTTTACTTACAAATGTTTTTAATGTGTCTGCTGTATATTTTTATGTAAAATGTGTTAAATGCCAATCCAAGATATAATTAGCATATGCATTAGTTAATCAATTTTGATTTCTTGGAATGTGATTGAATGTAATGAACTCAAATTTCTTTCCAATAATCTCACTTGCATAAACTGACGTAATAGAATAGGGTTTCACACCTGATAAGCCCGATTGAACTGGGAAACCACCAGCTGAGAGTCTAGTCGGACTTCCAGTTGAGTGATATCACGTGACAAATCATCCCATAGAAGCTCAATGACAACCCTATATTCATCCACATTATTGGTAGCAGGACCTAAGCAAAATCCCCCTTGAGGCAACTAAATGTCCTGAGGGTGAATAAATGACCCATGCAGCTGAAGCTAAATTACAAGTGTGGTGACTGGCGCCATCAGTGAAACCTACGAACCTCTCAGAAGACATCTGAAATAACCAGTAGATGGTATAAAAACACAAACCGATGAACTAGTGTACATAAAAATACATACAATAAAATACAAGAAAAAGTGCTAAGCCTAAGAAAAGTACTTTTTCACATAGAGCCCATTTCTAGGCTCATCCAGCTTATTACCATCGAAATATATCAATTCATATGCACCCTTCTTTAACACTTTCGACACGATATAAGGTCCTAACCATATAGACCTGAAATTTCCTACCCCCAAGGGTTATCTGTCTTGGTCCCAGAGCAAAACAAGTTCCCCCTCAAAGAAAATTCAAGGCTTGACTGATTTATCATATTGCCTTTTGACCCTATTTTTATGAGCTTGGTTTTCTGTCAGCACATCTCTACACTTTTCATCAAGATGTTCTAAATGTAATAGTTGTTCTTCAAGCTCGGTCATATCAGGTAACACATGAATATAAATTATTAAAGATGAGATTTCACATTCAATCGGGGTAACAACTTCCACTCCATGGACAAGTTGGAAAGGTGAAAACCCTGTGACAGTTTTTACATTAGTTCGATATGCCCAAAGTGTAGGATATAGCATGATATGCTAGTTGGAACGGGCTGCATTAATAGTACATTTGAGGATAGTCTTCAAAGTTTTATTAATAGCCTCGACTTGACCGTTTGCTTGAGGATAGAATGAAGATGAATGTTCTTTTCTAAATCCTAGCATAGTGGTGAATTCAGTCATCATACTATTTTGGAAATGACTGCCATGGTCAGTGACAATCACTTTAGGTATACCGAATTGTGCAATAATTTGATTGAACATGAAGAAAGCTACAGTTTCCCTGTCATATTTAAAGGTGGGCATTTCCTCTGCCCATTTCGTAAAATAGTCCATAGCGACAATGATATATTTGTTCCCCCTAGTCGAGGCTTGGTTACACGTCAAGTAATCAATCCCCCACTTCATGAAGGGGCCCACTGAGATGATGGGAAATAACAAAGTGGGATGTTGCCGCATTTTTTTGGTGTAAAGCTGACAAGGATGACAACGCTTCACTGCTTCCACATAATCTTTAAAGCCTGTGGGCTAGAAATAACCAACACGTAATATCTTCTGGGCCATTACTAACCCAGATAAATGACCCCCACATGCTCCACTATGGTCATCATTTAGGACAATCTCTGCTTCCTCGTGGGTAAGACATCGACGAAAAATAGAATCTACCCCCCTACGGTATAAAGTATCTCCTACGATGAGTTAGTTCTTGGCATGTAGGCGTAGTTTACATTGTTTTTCCTGCGAGAAAGCTGCAGGATACTTCAAAGTCTAGAGATAGATAAGTATATCTCCATACTAGGGGTTAGAGGTGGAAATCAAAAAGATGTGCTCATCTAGGAATGAGTCTTCTTCAATAGCTATATCCTCTTCTATTGGAAATTTTGCAATAAGCTCAGCAAAAACTAAGGATTTTTTGGATTTGGCAGATTTAAAATTCAAGTCAAAATATTGGAGAATGACTATCCATTTGTTGAATTTGCCTCCAACTATCTATCGGGACAAAACATATTGAAAAGGATTAACATCTGCTACTACCGTTGTAGTCCTTAGTAAGATGTAGTGACGTAACCTCTGAACAACATAAATAGTTGCTAAGGCCAACTTCTCGACATGGGAGTGCCTAAGTTCAGGTCCGACTAAAGCATAGATAAGATAGTAAACGACATGCTCTTGGAGCTTATCATCCTTGTGGACCAGGACCACCCCTATGGTCGACTCAGATGCGGCCAAATACAATCTAAAATCCCTAGAGTAATCTGGCGGACGCAATAACGGTGCCGACAACAAAGCTTTTTTCAATGCCTCGAATGCGAGTTGTGCAATTTCATCCCACACAAATGGGGTGTCCTATTTTAACAGGCGCATGAAACCCTTAGTAATCTTGGCATAGTTTACAATGAAACGTCGAAGAAAATTGGACTTTCCCTGCAGGATCTGAAGCTGCCTGATAGAACGAGGAGGAGGAAAATTTACAATGGCCTTGACTTTTAAAGGATCCACCTGAATCCCTTTGTTAGAGACAATGAATCCGTGCAATCTCCCTGACTCGACACAGAACACACACTTGTGGGGATTCAAGTGAATTTTATAGTATCTGCATCGTTCAAAAATCAAACGCAAGTGATCTAGATGGTCAATCCTCTTACGAGAATGTGCACGAAGATCATCAAGGTAGGGTTCAACAATGGCTTTAATATCATGAAAGGCAAAATTCATTGCCCACTGAAAGGTAGCCCCAACATTTTTCAATCCAAAGGGAATTTTCTTGTATGCAAAGGTACCCCAAGGAAAAATGAAAGTTGTTTTATGTTGGTCTTTTGGTTTAATTTGAATTTGATTATATCCGGAGAAACCATCCATAAATGAAAAGACTTCACTTCCTGCGCAAGCATCAATAATTTGATCTATAAATGGCATGGGATAGTTATCCTTAGGATAGGATTTGTTTAAATCTATAAAGTTAGTACAGACACGTATGGTCCCTTGCTTTTTATCAACAAGAACAGGGTTGGATACCCATTCCATAAAATCTATGGGATAAATAGAACTGGATTTCAATAGTTTTTCTACTTCAGCCTTCACTGTCACCGCTTTATGCTGGTTAACAGGTCTCAACTTTTTTCGAACAGGTTTAGCCTCAGGGTATGTTCGGATCTTGTGCTTGACTATAAATGGATCAATGCCTGGCATCTCCTCATATGACCAGGAAAAAACGTCGAGAAATTCCTTAAACAAGGTTGTATAGATCGCAATATCCTTAGGAGAGCACTTTGCGCCAATTTGTATATTTTCCACAACGTCGGGATTTACAGAGATGTTTATAGGGATGGTATCATAAATATTTGCCATATTCCCCTCAACAAACATTCCTTCCCTTGGTAAGGGATTAACGAGCATATCAACATCGTCTTCCAGTCTCACATGAAACTCTTGATTCTCTATCCTGCTTAATTCTGGAAGAAAATAAGATCGATGGTGAAGATCTTCACAGATCTTATCTCATCCGCACATGGCTTCCAGAATGGCTTCATCAGAAGGTAAAACCATATCTAAACAATTTGTACAATGCAAAGAGTTTTCTGCCCAAGTAGGCAGATAGACTTCTTCCAGTTCCTCTGAGACTGTGAGGGGGACCATAATGGGATCAACAGCAATATTGGTGATAGCTTGATAAGACACTTCCGCTGCTGATAAGGGCACTTCAGGTTCAAGGTGGGAAGGGAGAACCTATATAATTAATCAGAGCTGAAAGATCAAATGTGCCCATCAATGATGCATACATTCCAGCTCCTAATCTCTCTGCAACAGGTTTGACCTAATCAACCAATGGTATAGTGGACTCATTATATTCCATATGGCCTTTTCGAGTAAAATTGAGTTGGTCAACAGTGACCAACTTCCCTTCATGTGGAAACACTACCACCCAAAAAATGGCTGATGCAATAGCAGACATGGCATAAGTCCAACTTCTTCCCAAGAGAAAGTTGTAATCCAAGGTGCATCAATCACCTCTACCTCAACAGACACCGCTTTCCCTACCATCTTACTTTCAAAGCCGATAGGATACCATGTAGACAGAATGACCTTCTGTCGAAAGTAGTAAGTAGGGTGTTTGACGGGACCAGCTCTAGGGATCCAAGAGCTTTCCAACATGACAAGGACATAACACATGTAGAAGCACCCTCGTCGAAAACTTCCCTTCCAATGGTCTTTCCACCATGGATGGCATCTATCGATAGGGCTACATGATAAGGCAGGCGTGTTCGGGTACATAGGGTACTCCCAAAAGATCGAACACCTCGAGCAACTGCTTCAGACAAATAGATCACAGATCAACACATTGATGTTTGTCACGTGGTTAAAACCCTTGAGAGGGAAATAGTCCATGGCCCCAGCCAAATAGCTACTTGGAGCAATTTATTATGCAAAAGAAAGAAAGTTACATGAGCTTCTCATAATCGATCAACTAGCCAAGGACCCTCTATGCTCTTTAAATAGAGATCATAGACCAATCGGGTGTTAAGCCACAGATCAATGGTAGGTACGATCTGAGAGAAGTTGAACCATCGGATCACTCTATGTCTAGAACATATCGTGACCTCCAGATTAGAATATTTACAAATGCATACTAATGAAACACACTTTTACCTAACGGATATATTACACAAGTTGATCTTAACTAACTCCTAAGTGTCTAAATATCCTAACATCCCCCCTTAAGAACAACTTGGGATAGGATTGAAGGATTTACAAAAGTGACACTATTAGGAGAAGGAAGGAGGCATTAGAGCCTATCCCCCCTTAAGGACACATTCCTGAACTCCTAACATAGACCGAAGTTTAGAAAAATTCGCTTCTATAAGAGACTTGGTGAAGATGTCTGCAACTTGATCATCTATTGGGAAATAGAGAACTTCAATAACACTATCATGAATAAGATTTCTAATGAAGTGCATGTGTATCTCAATGTGTTTGTTGTGTTGATGTAGAACTGGATCTTTGGCAAGCTTGATGGCACTTTGATTGTCGCACCAAAGTGGAGTAGGCTGCTATTTCCCGAATTCAAACTCTGAAAGGATCTGTCGAAGCCATAAAGATTCCTAACTGGCATTAACTGCGAATTGATATTCTGCTTCTATTGAAGAAAGGGAAACTGCTTGTTGTTTCTTACAAGCCCAAGTGATAGGTCCAGATCCCAGACTGAAAACATAACCTACAGTAGAGTTCTGATCATCAGGATCACCGACCCAATCTGAATCAGTGAAACCAACCAATAAAGGTTTCCCCCTTGTACTGTAATGAATCCCAAACTGAATTGTACCTCGAACATATCGAAGTATTCTTTTTGCTGCTTTCCAATGACTTTCATGAGGAGCTTGCATATAACGGGCAACACGACCAATGACAAAGGAAAGGTCAGGAGAAGAATGAGTCAAGTATAAAATACTACCAACAAGCTGATGATACAAGGTGGCATCTACTTCAGGGGAAGTACAAGTGGCAGAAAGTTTGACTCCAGACTGGAAGGGAGAAGGGGCTGGTTTACAATATTCCATGTGGAAGTGACGAAGAAGGTCACACTCATAATTAGAATAGGAAATAAAGATTCCTTCTTTGGTTTGCAAGACTTGGAGACCAAGAAAATAATGCAAATGTCCTAAGTCTAACATTTCAAAATTTTCCTTAAGACTAGATTTCACATGGGTTATAAGTTTAGGGTCACTACCAGTAAGGATAAGATCATCAACATAAAGAAAAAGTATGATGAGATGGTTTCCTACTTTCTTGGTATAGAAATTGGGGTCAAAATAGCATCTAGAAAAACCAGTGTTAAGGAGAAATCTATCCATTTTGGCATACCAAGCTCTAGGAGCTTGCTTAAGGCCATATAAGGATTTCTTAAGGAGACAGACAAGGCTAGAGTTATTCTGAACATATGCAAGAGGTTGTTCCATGTAAATTTCCTCATGTAAATCACCATGTAAGAAGGCAAACTTGACATCCATTTGATGGACTTCCCAGTTATGTAAGGCTACAAGGGAAAGAACAAGGCGGATGGAGTTCATTTTTGCTATAGGGGCAAAGGTTTCATTGTAGTCAATCCCTTCAACTTGGGAAAAACCTTTGGCAACTAACCTTGCCTTAAGTCTTTCAACACTTCCATCTGATGCATACTTAGTTCTGTAGACCCATTTACATCTGACAAGTTTTCTTCCTTTTGGAAGAGGAACAAGATCCCAAGTATCGTTCACCATTAAGGAACGATATTCTTCATCCATAGCTGCATCCCAATCTAGATTTTCTAAAGCTTTTGCAAAAGGTTTTGAATCATGATTCTCAGAAACTTGAGCCAAAAGAGAAGAGGCTCGCTGAAACTAAGAACATGTTCGTTGTTGATCTCTAGGATCACTGACAAGATCACCAGTTGCTTCACATGTGAATGGACCCATCAAGGAGGTATTGGTGTTGGTGCAATTGGAGGAACATGAGCAGGCGGAGGTGGATTTTCATCCTCATTGTGATCATAAAAAACTGGAGTTAGAAACCTGTCAAGGAAGCTGGAAGAAGAAGAATAAGAAGGCACAATCGCCGAATCAAGCTCACATGCCAAAGATGGCACACCCGCCAAGTTAGGCTCGCAAGCCAAGAGATTTTCATCAAATTTAACATCTCTTCTAATGATTATATCATGTGAATGGGGCTAAAGAAGTCTATAACCTTTTACATCTTCAGAATATCCAACAAATATGCACTTTTCACTTTTGGGCTGCAATGCTTTTCATTTTTCATCCGGAATGTGAGCCCATGCTTCACAACCAAACACATGAAAGTGACTTACATCTGGTTTAATTTTACTCCATGCTTCTTCCGATGTTATACCTTGTAAAACTTTAGTGGGTGTGCGATTAACTATGTAATTTGCACAATTTATGGCCTCAGCCCAATATTGAATACTTAGTCCCTTAGATTGGATCATACAATTAGCCATTTCTTTGAAAGTGTGGTTCTTCCGTTCAACAACACCATTTTGTTGTGGTGTATATGGAACAATGTACTATTGTTGGATTCCTTGTTCAATGCAAAAAATAGTGAACTTGTTGTTAACATATTCTCTTCCATTATCAGATCTTAACTTAATAATTTGATGACCAAATTGTTTTTCAACAAGGGCCTTGTAGGCCAAGAACATGTTAAATACTTCGCTCTTAAGTTTTAGGAAGCAAACCCAAGTGTGTTTGGAATAGTCATCAATGAAAGTTAAGAAATATTTGAAACCATAAAGGGAGGCAGATGGAATAGGGCCACACAAGTCACTATGCACAAGCTCTAAGGGAACTGAGGCATGCCAAGAGGCATGTTTGTCAAAACTGTCCCGATGATGTTTTTCGAGTACACAACCGGGACAAACACCATCCTTGCAAGATACCAGCAGAAGACGAGTCACCATATTGTCTTTACATAGTTATTGCAATGAGCGATAATTTAAGTGACCAAATCACTCATGCCAAAGTTTTCTCAAGTTATCACTATGAGCAACAAAAATTGAAGGAAAAAGTGATGACCCAAAGTTGTTAAATTTGTACAACCTAATAATATCATCAACAGTTCCAACAGCAAGGACATTTTGAGGATTTTTAAAATCCTTGATTACAACTTGGTGAGATGTAAATGTCACAATTTTACCTTCACCTGAATGAGTAATTTGATAGACTAATAACAAATTGCAGGACATTTTTGGAACACATAGTACATCACTGAAATGACCATTTTCTACTGGAGCTGTTCCAGATCCTACAACACTTAGAGATCTATCATCACCAACAAATATTTGTTTGGTGTTACATTCATGCATAGTAGAAAAGATGGATTTATCCTTAGCCATATGATAAGATGCTCCAGAATCAATGAGCCATTCAATTGAAGTAGAAGAAGAAGATGCAGTATAAGAGTAACTAGAAGCACAAAGTGCATGTCCATGAGAGGTAGATTCTGAAGATGAATTTAGGCTGATGTGGTGCTTCTTCATTGCTGCTTCTAAGGCTACCATCTTCTTAAAACACTCAGATTCATCATGATTATCTTTCCCACAAAAATTGCAATGACGCTTAGTCTTCTTTCCTTTTTGCTTGGATCCTTTGTCATTTTTTAAAGAAGGAGCTGACTGAGAAGGTTTGGGACCCTTGTTGTTTTACTTATTATTGTGAAAATTCTATTTCTTGGGAGGCTTGGACTTTTCTTTTTGTTGGGACAATAAGGCTTTTCTAGATGTATCTGCATTGTTAATTATTCCAAGATGAATGAGCTTATCTTGCTCTCTAATTAAGGAATCACAAAAGGATTCAAGGCTAGGCTCTTGATAGCTAGCTGCAGTCAAGGATTCTTTCATGGAGTAGATTGTAGATACAAAAACAGAATATGCAGGTCCAAGTTTTGAAAGAATATGATAAATACATTGTTTGTCTTTTTTCTTAATCTTGCATTCTGCACATAATAGTCTAAGAGTTTTATACTTAGATAAATAGTCTTGAATGCATGAAAAATCATTTGGATTCAAGGAAAGCAACTCATTCTCAAGTTGATGACCCCGAATTTCATTGTGTTTACCAAACACAGATTCCAACTTTTCCCAAGCGAGATTAGGTTCATCAATTCTAGATATGTGGAATCGCAAATTAGTAGAGATTGACATCATAATCAATCCACGAGATTCATCACATCTATTTTCCCATTTAATTTTCTTATCATCATCAGTTGGTTCTGTTTCTTTCCCTGAGGTTATCCTGAAAAGTCCCCTACTTCGCAGAACATCCTCCATACGAGATTTACATGAGAAATAGTTAGAACTTGTAAGTATAATATCACAAGCGGCGACCATACTATAAAATAATGGCTGAAAGAACAGAAACTAACTGTCTGGATGCAAAAAGATCGAAAAAATATGCGGTTTTAAAATAAATGGCACTTAAAACTGATTTTGGATGATGAAGTTATGCTTGATCAAAGAAAAAGTTGAAGATGTCCCCAATAGTGACGTGGCAGATATTAACTTGACCAACTAAAAAAAGAAGCCCCCTCTTCCCAAGATCAACCTTTGACAATCACTTTTATAATAAAGTTGCTTTGAAGTGAATCACTTTTGTAGAATAAGTGATGTTCACTTTTACAATAATGTGACTTTTAAATAGTGCGGCAATAAATTAAAAGACTTAAGTGACTCACTTTTATTTTATTTTATTTATGTGAGATGCACTTTTACAATAAAGTAACTTGAAAATAGAAATTGCATGCACTAAAAAGTAGTTTAATAAGACTTGAACTCAAGACCTATTAAGTAATAAAGTAACTTTTGACCAAGTGAGCTAAGTTTAAAAGGTACGTAAAATAATGGAAAGAGGAAGGGTTTTTTTTTTTTTACTCTTCTCTCTCATTCTCTGTGCTTGCTTTCTTTTCCTGCAAATCACAAAAAAAAACGAAAAACAAAAACAAAAAAAACTTTTCCACACAATAGGGTTAGATCTTGGTTAGCTTACCTAGAAAGTCTACGTTTTCAAGTTTTCTCGTTGTTTCTGATTTGACGTGATCGTACAAGGTGCATGGCAAAGAGCATATGTAGCCAAGAAGACAAGAAAAAAAAACTTTCCCTTACTGTTTCTGATATGCCGTGATCGCACAAGGTGCACGGCAAAGAGCATACGCAGTCATGGAAGGAAACAGTTCGAGACTAAAACAAAAAAGATCTAATAATAAACTAATAAAATATGATAGATTTACAAAAAACAAATCCATCACTGTAACATTATACCTTCAGATTTGCTGAAATGGGTGTTTCTGGAGCAAACGGAAATGGTTTTCGGTGAAACGAAAACTATTTCCCAATGGAAATGGCACTCCGGATGCAATGGAATAGCTCCCATAGGCCACAAATGTAAAAAAAATCTAGAACCAGAAACCCTTTCAAAGTTTCGGCAACACTGGTTCCAGATCTTGATCAAAACTGAAAGCGGCTCTTCATAAAAGCTTTGATACCCTATTCGGGTACACAGGGTACTCCCAAAAGACCGAACACCTTGAGCAACCGTTTCAAAAAAATAGATCACAGATCAACACACCGATGTTTGTCACATGGTTAAAACCCTCGAGAGGGAAACAGTCCACGACCCCAACCAAATAGCTACTTGGAGCAATTTATTATGCAAAAGAAAGAAAGTTCATGAGCTTCTCATAATCGATCAACTAGCCAAGGACCCTCTATGCTCTTTAAATAGAGATCATAGACCAATCGGATGCTAAGCCATGGATCAATGGTAGGTATGATCTAAGAGAAGTTGAACCGTCAGATCACTATATGTCTAGAACATATCGTGACCGTCGGATCAGAATATTTACAAATGCATACTAATGCATACTAAAGAAACACACTTTTACCTAACGGATATATTACAAAAGTTTATCTTAACTAACTCCTAAGTGTCTAAATATCCTAACAAGGTGAATTTTGACATCAGACAAGTTAAATTTCACCATGAGACTCGATGAGTCCATACTGCCTAAGGCTTCTAAGAGTGCATCCCGTTGGGAGGAACAACTCTGTAACACCTCCAAAGCCAACATTGCACAAGGTGTCTGGGCTAAGTCTTCAACTATGGAGTAGTTTATTGCAGCCCTAGCATTATGATTATGCAAAGTATTCTTAAAGACACCTTTCAGTATCTTAGGCATAATTTCGGCAGGTTTCTCAATCATGAGAGGGTTAGAAGTTTCACCTGTGGACTTACCCTTCTCCGAGGTCTCTTTTTCATAGTTCTTATTCCTAGCCTATAGTAAAGTTTGAGATCGAACCATGTTGATAAAATTCGGGTCAGTGGCATTTGGGGTGCCCCCTGATGCATTTGAAGCTGAAGCAAAATTCTGCCCCTAGGAAAAGGAATCCTTCAGGGTAGCCGGTTGTTTAGCTTTTAACAACTTCTGAGCTTGTTCCATAAGGGGACAAAGATGGGTGAGGTGATCTTCATGGCACAAATTACATGGGAATTTCACCTTCTTCTTTTCTTTCTTGCCCCCATCAGCATTGTTTATGGGTTTTTTCTTGTTTTTATTTCCCTCCCATTTCTTTCCTCTCTTCTTTTTCCCACCGGGCTGTTGATTTCCCTTCTGATAGGTTTGTGCAAAAACATTTGCATTTTAGGGTGAGGGGGTAGCCTTTTCTACCTCCACTGTAAAATGTTTGACGGACAGCTGATGGAGCTGTTTGGCCAAAGATTCTACAGTGGGAGAATTAACGGAACCAACCACACCATTAGCATGAGGTCCAGGCTTAGGTTTCTCTACGTCGTGTGTTGGCCTCGGTGCCTTAGGGATAATCTCATATAAGATCCCAGACTGAGAATATATCAAATCAAGTTGCTGGGCCCTGAGGATAGCTTCTTCCTCATTCGTCACTTTTGAAGTAGATACATCCTTAGATATATAAGGCAATAGGGATTTAAGGAACGATTCTAATAAGAACTTAAGATGAATAGTGGATTTAATAAGGCTCTTCCACCTTCTCCATTCTTGGATGTGATCTAAGATATGGGTGGCCTTGTTCTGCCGAAAGGTAGACAACAAGTCCGTTCCGAAATCATATTGGACAGGAAGTTGGAAGTGATTAAGGAAAGCATTATCCAAGTCCCAAAAACTATTAAATGTAGCAGAAGGCAACTCAATGTACCATTTTGCTACAGTAATCGTCAAGGTTCTTTGGAACAGCCTCAACTGAACGGAATCTTCATTCAATGAGTTGGAAGAGCACCATAAATGGAAAGTGTTGGCATGAGCTCCAGGATATTCATCGACTTTACCTTTGAATTTTGGGATATTCGAGGGAAGCTTGGTAGGGACGGGTGGCCAAGAGGGATCATGCCTCACCAGGTCATTCATCAGTTTATACAAATATGGCAAGTTTAATGTTGCCAAGAAGGAAATATTGGGTCTAACCGGAGCACTAAAATAACAGTTTGGGGATTAGAGGGACCTGCCTCCGTATTTCCATATGTGAAGGTGGGGTTTCCCCCCGCTTCTGGTTGTGAATTGGGTGGGTTACTTTGGAAAGGATTCCATCCGTAAGCCACAAGGTTGTTTGTGTAAGGTGCAATATAAGAAGTTCTAGCTGCCCCAGTTGAAACTGGGGTTTGAAATATAGGAGCAAGTATCCCTTCACTAAAAACCAAAAAGGGAGAGGTCGTGAACAGAGTCGAAACTGGAGTTTGAAAACCTCGACCATAAGGGTTAGTGTTTCCAAACTACACCCCTACATATGAGGGTGTTGGGCCTACGTATGGAGTGGATGGGGCAATGTGCCCCCCATTCAAAGGAAATCCTTGGACAAAAGTCGAGGATCATATAGGACCACTCTGGGTAGTGTGTGCGAAGGAATTAGGAACTGTAGGTACACTAGGAATCCCAGTGACCATTCCACCAGAAGCACCTGCTAGGATTGTGGGATTTGGTGGTTGAACCACTCGGCTCGTTGGAGTTAAGGGCATAGTAGGTATGCTTGTTCTAGGGGTACTTACCGGGGGAGTTAGCACCCCTTCAGCCGGAGTGGCTGAGGTGAAGCTAAAAGAACTTTCTCCTGTAATAGACATTATCCTGCCCACAGGGACACCAATCACGGGTGGATCAAAGGGACAAACCTAAATTATCACAAGATCGTTTAAGTTAGTTAGAGGTGTATTAAAATTCCTTGCAAACTCGTCAGCCTGCAAGTATTCTATCTCAACTGTGTTTAATTTAAGATAGTTTTCCCTAAGTTTTGGTTCACCCGGAACTTCACTAACTCCTATTGGTTCAAAAGAACCGTCTGTGTGCAATCTTTGCTTTTGATGGGGAGGTGGAGGTTCCAAAGTAATGAGTAGAGGAAGGTTTTGCAACCTTCGTGACCTTCTGATAGGTTGGTTCTCCATGATTGTAAATTTGACTTTTCAAACCCTAAGGTCGGCTAAACACAGACACACCATAGAGCAATCAATACGAAAAAATTCCTAAAGCCTCAACAATCACAAAGGATACACGATATTGTTTCCCAAAGAAATACTAGAGACAGTTTCTTGGCGTCCTTAAAGAGGTTCTTAGGCACAAGCGAAGGAATCACCCACTTCCCTCCTACACTTTAAACAAAGGCTACCTTCCAAGCCCGTCCAAGGTTAACCAGAAATAGCCTTCCGGTTTACCTGTGTATAAACCCTAGATGTCAAGAGAGTAGAGGCTACCTTAACTATACCAAGAGTTTGGGGGGATAGTCACAAGCTGAATTCATACGCATGGGCAGGGTAGCTGAGCCCGAAACTCTTTCTAGGATAGAATCCCCAGATGCGTAAAAAACTTGGTTTACGTTTCGACAAGGAATCAGAGGGTTATCTCCTCAGTCCAAATGCCTCCACGCAGCCTCGTGCTTAACTCCCATTTGAGAGGAGCTTACCGAATACTATTAATAAAGATAAGGATTTACCTATTGAATGGACCACTAAGTCTGAATTCAAGTACTTATGGGGAGTTTACACTTCCTGTCCCACAAGTCTAGCCTAAGCTAGTAAGTGTATGGCCCTATAAAACAAAAATTACTAATAAATTTTAATTATGGTGTTCATTTTAAGGGTTGTTTTTACTCAGAAGGCAAGTGGAGTGAAAGACTATGATGTTATTGGCTCGATAAGAAAAGTAAAAAACAGGTGTATAAATCAATTTCAAAGCAAATGATCACTACTTAAAACAAGCTTCTCTTTTTTTTTTTTTTTTGTAAATATAAACTGATGAAAATGCAGCTATGAAAGAGAAAACTAAGACTTATTTTTGTAATTTTTGAGATTTTATTTAAACACTGAAAGTAAAACCACCATATGCAATTCAAATGCAAAATGTTTCCAATGTTTTTCTTTTCACTTTTCAAATTCCTCAAAGATTACTAATGCACCTAAATGCAAAATTCTTGAGTATGATTGAATAATCTAACTATATAAAGTAAGAAAACTGAAGTAAATTAGATTTATAAAAACCAAAAATCAACCACCTAAGGAAGAATTGGAACAAACCCAGCTGGGAAGATACAATGAATATAAATCACTAAAATCAATCAACGGCAACTGACAAACCAACACTATTCGGAAATATAATGGCATATACGGTATCTAGAACCTTGATCACTGATTTAGACAACCAACACTTGGACCTATTACCCAACATGAAAATCCACTTCAAAATGCTAAAAGAAAGACAATCCAACAAATAAAAACCCAAGGGCTTAACGAAAAGCATGAAGTATGGTTAACAGGGAAATCAAACCTACAGTGCAATGCTAGTATTGAAGACCACTAAGCAAGAAAAAATCCACAGAGGGACAGGGACAAGCAACCCAACCCAAAAATTTTGTTGCTCATATTTATACATGACTATTCACAAGATCAACCGGTGTACGCAGACCTCTGTACGCAACTATGTAGCACAACAACCCGCGTACAGGAGTAAAAAATTTCAATAAAGAAAATTTATAAAGGTCTTCAAACACCACTACAAGCATGAACCAAGACGAAACACCACACACTGAATCAAAGCAAAGACTGGGCAAGGATCTACAGAGTTAACCCACAGCAGGCTGGGCTCCCCAGTGGAGTCGCCAGTTTTGTTGTTCAGGAATAAGCACCCTTGTAACCTAGGGTCTAGGATTACCAACTTACTTCTAAAACTTGTAGACAATTAGATTTAACTAAGTACAGAAAGGAAATAGGAATAAATATTGGACTCACTCAATTACCGACGGTTGATCCAAGCTTTATCTTCTTTCGCTCTACTTCTCTCCAAAAATTTCAGGGATGCACCTCCTTCACCTGCAAAGAGCAAATTATCCAAGTACAATCTTATACATGTATATATAACAAGTTATACAAAAAATATATATAGTGCTTCATCAAATATATTCATCAACCATAATACATGAAAGAGACTCAACACAATGTTGGAAGAAGAATTCTCTTTATTAACAATCAGTGAATGAGATAAGTGTACAAACCAATGCCTGAGACAAGGAATCCTCTGCAACCAAAGGACTCTGAGTTCTGTTGCTCCAAGAATTCTAAAGATATACCACTAGCATAACTTTGCTCTCCCAAATTGATTGATTAATTCCCTCCCCAAGGCCTCTATTTATACTTTGGGAAATAGAGTAGTTTCAAAAGTTGAAGAGGTTGATATGGTTGGGGTAGTTGATGATTAAGGCCCAACTAATATCCATTAATCATGATTTATATTTTTAAATGTCGAATGGAGATGTACGCAACTATTAATATAGGCAACCCACATGTGACACGCAAGTCTCTTAAAGGAAACCCGCATATAGATGTGTACGTAGGTTGTAATGGAGATAGTTGCGTACAATACGTGAGTTGTCAATGAGAATAGTCGCATATGTATGCAAGTTTCAATGGAGATAGTTGCATACACCAATCCACACTTAGAAAAATAATGTAGCAGGCTGGTTGAAAGGTAAATGCATCTCATGTCATGCCCATCTATAGTGTTTTGGAAAACTTCAATCCTAAAATTTCCTTTTGTTTACCAACATAAGGAATTGTCGGCACTCGGATGGAGAAGTTCCATTTGGGTTGATAACACTAACAGACTGAAGTTTTCATTGATGCCAACAAGTGTTGTGCAATGGCCTTTGATTTACTCACAAGGAGACCTTGATAGTTTGGGCATTGGAACACTAGGTGTCCCAAATGGTCTAAATGAAAGTTGTCCTTCTACTGTGGAAAGTAATTAACAATATGTCAATAGCCAATATCTTAGTGGAGCATCGGTTCTATAAAAAAAACAAATTGGCTAGAGTCATTGTTGACTGGACCCTCTTGTTGCAATTACTTTGGTTTAAATAAAAGGAGGGAGTTGCAGGGTTGTTAAATTCGTTCATAAGGTACATGACCCAAAGAATACACCTGTTATTTTGAGCCTCAATGTTAGTTTGTATCCCCCAAAAAAGAATGAATGCTTACCTTTTATGAATTTACGGCCAGATTATTGTTGCAGAGTATGACTGATCTCTCTAGTTTTGGATATGGTTGATAAATAAATTTGGGCTCAATCTGCGCTCAATCAATCACCAAGAACCTTGTCGCAACTATAGCAAATGTGCTAAGTGATACAGCTTGGAATGCTCCCACAAAGGAGCTGTAAAATGGCTTTCAATTTGATTTCACTCTCTGGCATAGTTTAATCAATGGACCACTGCCAATATAAAATGTAAAATTATCTATGCTGACATCGTATAGGTAACTAGGTTGCAATAGTAGAGATAACTACAATGAGGTAGTCAGTTTCATGGAAATTACTATTTATCCATGGCGACATCATATATGAACAAGTGCAAATGTCTATATGCAAAATATAAGGGCACATGGATGGCCTAAGGTGGGGGTATAGGCAGCTTCTATCATATACATAAAACACTATACCACACATAGCCAGTCAGACCCAGACCCAAGAAAAAAGATGCAACAGCCGTGGAAAAAAAGTGAATCTATTTTATTATTGTTGAGGGTTTCCATTTCAGGATTTCTCTCTATGATCGGATAGAAGATAGAAGAAAGCTTTTTCTTTGACGTTCAACACTAGCTTCATGCTTTCTAGCTTGAATATGAATCGAGAATATGAATCAAGGGAGGGCTAGAATTCATTTCTCACCCAGAACAAGTTTACTCTGTTATGCAAATAGCGAGATCTTCTTAGTTATAGGTGGACGAAAATGCATGAGTTGACCTGCGCGTAAAGAACTAGCCAAGAGCCGTTGAAAGCTAGCATTGGTTTGGCTGGTGTGCAAAGATAGCCATATATTGTCGTATAAAGATGAAATTTCGTCAAAAATTAAAAACGTCGATATTGCCACGTTTTTTCCGTCATGATAAAAAAAATGAATTATTAATCCATGAATGTTCAGAATGTGGAAATATTTCATGGAAAAAGCCACCCAAATGTATTAGTGATACAACTATATAACTAAAATTCCTTGAAAACTTTTAGGAAATAAGAATTAAATCTACAATCCCTTTCATTAACTATATTTCATTCCCTTGAAATAAATCTACAATCCCTTTCTTAACTACCTAAATATTTTTATCCATACCTTGTCTCTTAATAGACATTCAAACAATTATAGCCTTTTTCACCTATTTCAAGGCTTCAATTAACTAAAAAAATGTTGATATCATTGAAGTAGCATAATATCCAAACCATTCATTTTGAACCAACATCTTGAAATCCTCATCCTTAAGACACATTGAATTAAATTTAAAAAGATGTTAAAATCTATCATTTTTTTCTATCAATTTGAAGGAGAATCAATCAAACTATAATTAGTAAAACCACAAAGTTTGATCCCATCCACTTTGATCACAATAATTTTTGAGACAAAAAATATGTCAAGCCTCTTTTCTACCCCATCTCCACCCACCCACCACCCCCCTATCTTCCCCATTATTCTTCCAGGCAAGAATCATTTTCAATGATTCATCATTGACAAGACCAAATTACTCAATCTTATGCTTAAAATAGCAAAACATATTTCCAATATTGCATTTATACCCTAGAAATTCACTTTGGAAGGTGCAAAATTTAAGTCCTAGATATAACAACCATGTTAGATGTGTGTGTGGAATCTCAAAACAATTGCATATCCTCATGAGGACCATAATAATTAATGACTAGGATACTATATCCCAAATATTTTAAAATTAATTTGTTCGATATAGATGAAGATAAAAAAATAAAAATAAAAGATTTTATTAGAGAAACTCATCATCTCCACACAGTCACTCAACCCCAATAACTACCTAAAACATAGAAGAACTTAAATTCCCAATCCTATAACAATCTAAATAAATATTAAATAATTAATTTATTCCCTTCACAAATGGTTTCTTGCGCTAATAATACACCATATGTATGCCAATTGTCGCCCAGTATGATAATAAAAATTATTTTAGTGGGGATTCTCATAACCTAAACATTAATGGAAAAAACATCATCTGGAAACACTATTGGTGGGGTTGTCCTACTCTAACAACCATATGAAGGGTTTTATGTTTCCATTTCTAGAATTATTTTAGTGATTTATCTTGTGCATGTCTCATGCAATATTTTCTAGCTACATACATAGAATCAAACTCAAATATTGGATCTTGACCTATCCCTCCAGGGGTATATGTAATTCCTTTATCAAATGCTCCATTTCTAGGAATTAAATAATATCTAATAAGAGGAGCCATTATGAACACCACAATTAGTACAAGGAATATGAGAGAAAACACATCTACAGTATGGTAAAATATTGTCCCCCACTGCCACTAAACCCCCACCTGCCCCTCAAATTCTATTTTCTTTTGTAGCTTCATCATCACTCAACAACTATTTTTTCACCAAACCCTATTCCCAGATGATTTGGGTAAATCCTCAACCATGTGACCATTTAGGTGATAATGTAAACAATGAAAAGAAGCTTTGAAATAATATATAATATGATTATGACTTTGATCCCCTACCACTATTCCCATGGAATCCAACAAACCCTCATTCAAATCAATCTCCACTAGAACATAATCCACATTCTAGTAAGTAGTAAGGGTTATATGGAATAAAAAAATTCTACCTCCAAATCCATACCAAGAGAATCCCTAGTGGATATTAATTATTTCCCTGACCAAAATTCTAAGGGAAGATTAAAAAATTAGACCCATATCGAGACTTTCTTAGAAAACTCTAACCTAGGATTAACACGAATGGACCAAGGTCTAGACACTAGATATGATGAGTCATAAAATCATCACCCTAGATAATATTCTCTGCACCCTAGATAATATTCTAGAACCTTGATCACTGATTTAGACAACCAACACTTGGACCTATTACCCAACAGGAAAATCCACTTCAAAATGCTAAAAGAAAGACAATCCAACAAATAAAAACCCAAGGGCTTAACAAAAAGCATGAAGTATGGTTAACAGGGAAATCAAACCTACAGTGCAATGCTAGTACTGAAGACCACTAAGCAAGAAAAAATCCACAGAGGGACAGGGACAAGCAACCCAACCCAAAAATTTTGTTGCTCATATTTATACATGACTGTTCACAAGATCAACCGGCGTAGGAAGACCTCTGTATGCAACTATGTAGCACAACAACCCGCGTATAGGAGTAAAAAATTTCAATAAAGAAAATTTATAAAGGTCTTCAAACACCACTACAAGCATGAACCAAGACGAAACACCACACATTGAATCAAAGCAAAGACTGGGCAAGGATCTACAGAGTTAACCCACAGTAGGCTGGGCTCCCCAGTGGAGTCGCCAGTTTTGTTGTTCAGGAATAAGCACCCTTGTAACCTAGGGTCTAGGATTACCAAATTACTTCTAAAACTTGTAGACAATTAGATTTAACTAAGTACAAAAAGGAAATAGGAATAAATATTGGACTCACTCAATTACCGACGATTGATCCAAGATTTATCTACTTTCGCTCTACTTCTCTCCAAATATTTCAGGGATGCACCTCCTTCACCTACAAAGAGCAAATTATCCAAGTACAATCTTATACATGTATATATAACAAGTTATACAAAAAATATATATAGTGCTTCATCAAATATATTCATCAACCATAATACATGAAAGAGACTCAACACAATGTTGGAAGAAGAATTCTCTTTATTAACAATCGGTGAATGAGATAAGTGTACAAACCAATGCCTGAGACAAGGAATCCTCTGCAACCAAAGGACTCTGAGTTCTGTTGCTCCAAGAATTCTGAAGATATACCACTAGCATAACTTTGCTCTCCCAAATTGATTGATTAATTCCCTCCCCAAGGCCTCTATTTATACTTTGGGAAATAGAGTAGTTTCAAAAGTTGAATAGGTTGAATAGGTTGGGGTAGTTGATGATTAAGGCCCAACTAATATCCATTAATCATGATTTATATTTTTAAATGTTGAATGGAGATGTACGCAACTATTAATATAGGCAACCCACGTGTGACACGCAAGTCTCTTAAAGGAAACCCGTGTATAGATGTGTACGTAGGTTGTAATGGAGATAGTCGCGTACAATACGTGAGTTGTCAATGAGAATAGTCGCATATGTATGCAAGTTTCAATGGAGATAGTTGCATACACCAATCCACACTTAGAAAAATAATGTAGCAGGCTGGTTGAAAGGTAAATGCATCTCATGTCATGCCCATCTATAGTGTTTTGGAAAACTTCAATCCTAAAATTTCCTTTTGTTTACCAACATAAGGAATTGTCGGCACTCGGACGGAGAAGTGCCATTTGGGTTGATAACACTAACAGATTGAAGTTTTCATTGATGCCAACAAGTGTTGTGCAATGGCCTTTGATTTACTCACAAGGAGACCTTGATAGTTTGGGCATTGGAACACTAGGTGTCTCAAATGGTCTAAATGAAAGTTGTCCTTCTACTGTGGAAAGTAATTAACAATATGTCAATAGCCAATATCTTAGTGGAGCATCGGGTCTATAAAAAAAACAAATTGGCTAGAGTCATTGTTGACTGGACCCTCTTGTTGCAATTACTTTGGTTTAAATAAAAGGAGGGAGTTGCAGGGTTGTTAAATTCGTTCATAAGGTACATGACCCAAAGAATACACCTGTTATTTTGAGCCTCAATGTTAGTTTGTATCCCCCAAAAAAGGATGAATGCTTACCTTTTATGAATTTACGGCCAAATTATTGTTGCAGAGTATGACTGATCTCTCTAGTTTTGGATATGGTTGATAAATAAATCTGGGCTCAATCTGCGCTCAATTAATCACCAAGAACCTTGTCGCAACTATAGCAAATGTGCTAAGTGATACAGCTTGGAATGCTCCCACAAAGGAGCTGTAAAATGGCTTTCAATTTGATTTCACTCTCTGGCATAGTTTAATCAATGGACCACTGCCAATATAAAATGTTAAATTATCTATGCTGACATCGTATAGGTAACTAGGTTGCAATAGTAGAGATAACTACAATGAGGTAGTCAGTTTCATGGAAATTACTATTTATCCATGGCGACATCATATATGAACAAGTGCAAATGTCTCTATGCAAAATATAAGGGCACATGGATGGCCTAAGGTGGGGTTATAGGCAGCTTCTATCATATACATAAAACACTATACCACACATAGCCAGTCAGACCCAGACCCAAGAAAAAAGATGCAACAGCCGGGGAAAAAAAGCGAATCTATTTTATTATTGTTGAGGGTTTCCATTTCAGGATTTCTCTCTATGATCGGATAGAAGATAGAAGAAATCTTTTTCTTTGACGTTCAACGCTAGCTTCATGCTTTCTAGCTTGAATATGAACCGAGAATATGAATCAAGGGAGGGCTAGAATTCATTTCTCACCCAGAACAAGTTTACTCTGTTATGCAAATAGCGAGATCTTCTTAGTTATAGGTGGACGAAAATGCATGAGTTGACCTGCGTGTAAAGAACTAGGCAAGAGCCGTTGAAATCTAGCATTGGTTTGGCTGGTGTGCAAATATATCCATATATTGTCGTATAGAGATGAAATTTCGTCAAAAATTAAAAACGTCGATATTGCCACGTTTTTTCCGTCATGATAAAAAAAATGAATTATTAATCCATGAATGTTCAGAACGTGGAAATATTTCATGGAAAAAGCCACCCAAATGTATTAGTGATACAACTATATAACTAAAATTCCTTGAAAACTTTTAGGAAATAAGAATTAAATCTACAATCCCTTTCATTAACTATATTTCATTCCCTTGAAATAAATCTACAATCCCTTTCTTAACTACCTAAATATTTTTATCCATACCTTGTCTCTTAATAGACATTCAAACAATTATAGCCTTTTTCACCTATTTCAAGGCTTCAATTAACTAAAAAAATGTTGATATCATTGAAGTAGCATAATATCCAAACCATTCATTTTGAACCAACATCTTGAAATCCTCATCCTTAAGACACATTGAATTAAATTTAAAAAGATGTTAAAATCTATCATTTTTTTCTATCAATTTGAAGGAGAATCAATCAAACTATAATTAGTAAAACCACAAAGTTTGATCCCATCCACTTTGATCACAATAATTTTTGAGACAAAAAATATGTCAAGCCTCTTTTCTACCCCATCTCCACCCACCCACCACACCCCTATCTTCCCCATTATTCTTCCAGGCAAGAATCATTTTCAATTATTCATCATTGACAAGACCAAATTACTCAATCTTATGCTTAAAATAGCAAAAATTATTTCCAATATTGCATTTATACCCTAGAAATTCACTTTGGAAGGTGCAAAATTTAAGTCCTAGATATAACAACCATGTTAGATGTGTGTGTGGAATCTCAAAACAATTGCATATCGTCATAAGGACCATAATAATTAATGACTAGGATACTATATCCCAAATATTTTAAAATTAATTTGTTCGATATAGATGAAGATAAAAAAATAAAAATAAAAGATTTTATTAGAGAAACTCATCGTCTCCACACAGTCACTCAACCCCAATAACTCCCTAAAACATAGAAGAACTTAAATTCCCAATCCTATAACAATCTAAATAAATATTAAATAATTAATTTATTCCCTTCACAAATGGTTTCTTGCGCTAATAATACACCATATGTATGCCAATTGTCGCCCAGTATGATAATAAAAATTATTTTAGCGGGGATTCTCAGAACCTAAACATTAATGGAAAAAACATCATCTGGAAACACTATTGGTGGGGTTGTCCTACTCTAACAACCATATGAAGGGTTTTATGTTTCCATTTCTAGAATTATTTTAGTGATTTATCTTGTGCATGTCTCATGCAATATTTTTACCTACATACATAGAATCAAACTCAAATATTGGATCTTGACCTATCCCTCCAGGGGTATATGTAATTCCTTTATCAAATGCTCCATTTCTAGGAATTAAATAATATCTAATAAGAGGAGCCATTATGAACACCACAATTATTACAAGGAATATGAGAGAAAACACATCTACAGTATGGTAAAAATATTGTCCCCCACTGCCACTAAACCCCCACCTGCCCCTCAAATTCTATTTTCTTTTGTAGCTTCATCATCACTCAACAACTATTTTTTCACCAAACCCTATTCCCAGATGATTTGGGTAAATCCTCAACCATGTGACCATTTAGGTGATAATGTAAACAATGAAAAGAAGCTTTGAAATAATATATAATATGATTATGACTTTGATCCCCTACCACTATTCCCATGGAATCCAACAAACCCTCATTCAAATCAATCTCCACTAGAACATAATCCACATTCTAGTAAATAGTAAGGGTTATATGGAATAAAAAAATTCTACCTCCAAATCCATACCAAGAGAATCCCTAGTGGATATTAATTATTTCCCTGACCAAAATTCTAAGGGAAGATTAAAAAATTAGACCCATATCGAGACTTTCATAGAAAACTCTAACCTAGGATTAACACGAATGGACCAAGGTCTTGACACTAGATATGATGAGTCATAAAATCATCACCCTAGATAATATTCTCTGCACCCTCCTCACTTTCAAATATAAACCCATTCCATCCCCGACACAAGATATGAAAAATAGACCCATAGCCCAAAATTGGAGACCACAAGCTCTACAACCAATCATTCAAAGAACAACTACTAATGTTATGACTTTGGAACCCCAAATCATCACCTTCCCCATATATTCAAAAAATTTATCCACTATAATTTCCTCAACAAGTATCATCTTCACCAAAGGATTCTCATTATTAACCATTATTTTATCCTTTTGGCCCTTTAATGGATTCAAAAAACCATCGTTCTTCACAACCCCTGAAAGGACTTCAAAATATAAACCCTTAATAATGCATTTAGAACTCAATTCAAACTATACCTTGACCTTTTGTAATGTACTCATTTTCCAACTCATCAAAATAGATATATGGGTTTTTTTAACCTCCTATAATGTACCCACATGATTCCATCATAGAGGAATACCCACCCTTAAAGTGATCTAGGTTAGAATAAGGACTCAAGAACAACTAATTAAAGTTATTTATTTGGACACTTTGTTAAGTCAATAATTGTGGAGACATATTATTCTTTATAAGACTCTTTGAGTCTTATTATCAAACACTATGTTTACAATGCAAAAACACAAGAGATATACTAACTAAAACCATTCAAGTGCTACACTAAAATTATCATACTTATGGAGAAAAAGGATACCTAAAATTCAAATGTTACAATAAAATTCTCATACTTATATAGAAAATCATTTTCACAATGGGAATAAATTTTCCCTTAAGGTTTTTCTTCTCTTCATCATCAATACTTACTGTTATCCATAAAATGTGCAACATGACTGCTTGGGTAAAGCTAGGGAGCTTGATATAGATTAGGAGTAATTTTGGTTTTAAGTTTGAGTGTTAAGAGGTTGGTTATGTTACATAGGGTATGGAAAGAAAGATCAAATAACAAATTATAATGAACCAACATTAATACATCATTGATTCAAAGGTTTTAAAAATGTAAAGTAAACATGACCACAAATGTAAAAATAGAGCAAAGATGCAAACATATAATTAAGAACTTGTTTACTTTATATATTCACAAGAATAGATCCCAATTCACAATAGTGTTAATATTTGGAATATCTTTGGAAAAAAAAGCAGTAGTTTCAGGAAACATACATTTAAAACATAAATGTTATTAGATATGAAACAAGAATTGACTAACACAGTGCAAAAGCAATTTCTTCCAAATTAAGAAGTAGTAGAAAAATATAAGAGGAAAAATTTAATTCATAGTCTAAAAGATCCTTGAGCATGCATATATTACTATATAAAGAGCTTATCTTTAAAAATATCCAACAACCCTTGATGACTTCGCAAAATTCGAACCCACTCCTTGATGTATATTCTTTGTTTTATAACTATTCCCTACAACTGAATGAATTCCAGATCCTACATAAGAGGTTATATCTTTCTATTTACTAAACATATCTCCCTAAATGAGGATAGGTGGACTAAATCAAAATTAGCTCTAGATAATATATTCTAGAGATATGTTGACTAGTCATATCATCATAATTGATTAGATTCTAGAAAATACATTAAGTGTGCATCTTCATGAAATTCAACAAGAGATGCTTTGATTTAAGACATTACAAAACTTTACAAAGTTTAATACTAATATAAGAGAATAAAACTACATTGTAGGAGGTTCTATAGATTTATTGTAGGCTTGAAAACTAGAGCTACAAAACCTTTGAAATTTTGTTTATCCCAAAATATGATTCTAACACTAGAAATTATCTGTTGAGTATATAGTTGTCATTGATGTCAAAGGTGTTCATGAATGACAAAGGAATAACCCATGGATATCGTGGGAGACTGAAGGTTGTAGGTAACCAGAGTAACAAAGGAATAACCCTGTTACAGGTTGCAGGTTTCAAGGTGAATGACAACCGAATAACCCTATTATGAAGTTGAACGACTAAACATCAATCATCCAATGTTGTTGTTGAATGAACTGTTGCAGAGGATTTCCACAAAGAAATCATGCAGATCCACAAAGTCTTGGTGAGATCTGAATTCAATCTGAAATCAATGATCGGGAAGCATCCCACACAAAATCCAATGGCTGGGGCTCAGTTCTGCAAAATATAGGAGGGAGGATGAAATTTTGCAAAAGATCAGGATCGAATGGCTGAGATTAGTTTCGCCAGAAGAGATTGATGGTCTGGAAGAAAAATGCGGAAAGGGAATTGTGTTTAAATATTCTATGAACCCACATCCCACAATCTGCAATGTGGAATCAAATTTGCAGAACTAAATTTCAGAATTCCAAAATAGGAAAGGGAGCAATAGTGAAAGGTGTGTTTGTTCAGTTTAAGAGATGTGACTACTGAAAGAATATTAAACGTTGAGAAGTATTTAAGCAGTGACCTGAGTAAGAAGGAGAATGTCTTTTCAGTTCGAATTGCATGATCAGAATCAAAGACTAGTGGGTGTGACAGAATTCAATGGGAGAGAAATTGTGAGAAACATATTAGGGTGGCAGGGTGGCACTAGGACAGTCAACATGCCTGCAGGGGGTTGTTGCCTCCTTTCAGTAGTAGCTGATAAACCAGGGGGTCATAGCCTCCTTCCAATTGGCATTGGTAAATAAGGTGTTGTAGCATCCTTTCAGTCATAACTGATAAAATAGGGGGTGATAGCCTCCTTCCAATTGGTATTGGTAAACATGGTGTAATACCATCCTTGTCTGTAGCAGCAGCCAAAATTATTGGTAAATAACAATTTTACAGTAATATGACGTATTGGTGGTTTACCTTATTGGGCTTCCATGTTAAAATTGTGTTCTATGTATTTTTGTTATTATGTGTTTCTAATGATATATTTAAAAGAGGTTAAAATAGTAAAAAGATAACAATACTGATTCACCACCCCCTCTTATTATTGTCCAATAAACCAATAATTGGTATCAGAGAAGGTTCCTTCACAAACAACTTAACCACTGGAAGGAATATCCCATCCAATAATTACAAAGGATCAAAAACAAGGATTGGCCACCAACAAACCTCCACTATTTACTAGAGAAAATTATGCTTACTTGAGTGTAAGAATGAGGTGTTATCTGATGTCCCTAGGATGGAAGGTTTGGGAAGCAACTGGAAAGGAACTCAAAATAGGAAACCAATACCCTACAGACACAGTTGAACTTGGTGAATATGAAGGTAATTCCAAATCCCTAAATGCAATCCTAAGTGGTTTAACAAACTCAGTATTTACTAAAGTTATGTAATGCACATCCACGAAACAAGCTTGGGATAAGTTGAGAATTATCTATGAAGGAGAATCTAAGGTTAAAGAATCCAAACTTCAAACATATAAAGGTCAATTTGAAAGTCTTAAAATGAAAGAAGAAGAGAACATTGGTGAAAAAAATTCTTCATGTAGACGAAGTTGTTAATGCGATCAGAGGGCTTGGGGGAAAATTGAAAGGAAAGGAACTAGTAAGCAAGGTACTAAGAACATTACCAATGATATATGACCCAAAAGTATCCACCTTAGAAGAATGAGATGATCTTAAAAAGGTAACAATGGATGAGTTACATGTAATTCTCATTGTGTATGAAATGAGAACAGGACAAAATGGATCTTCAAAAAAAGAAGCATCTTTTAAAGCCTCCTTAAAAAATGAATCATAAAACCCAAATGATAAAGAAGTTTTTTTTCATTAATAAACTTGAGAGAGGGACTAGAAAATAAAAGGTTAAGTTACCTTTAAAGTGTTTTAATTGTGGAAGGATTGGACATTTTTCCTCTAAATGCACCTACACTAAACAAGATGAGAATAAAGAAAAGGAATTTTCGAATTTCAAAAAGGGTAAAACAAGAAACAGGGAAAAATCCTATGGGAAAAAGAAAATTATTTACACCATGGAAGACAGTGAAGGTTCAGATGTTAGTGAATTTGAAGAAACTAAAGTTTTATTTATGGGCCTAGATACTCAAGCCTCAAATAGTGACTCAAATATGGAAGGAGGAGTAGACCTAAGAGATGAAATTGTTAGCGCCCTTGAGTAACTTGAGAAATGTAGGAAAAAGAAAAGATAGTCAAATATTGTCATCAATCAGTTGGAAGCTAAACTCCTAGATGCCAAAAAGGTTGAGGAGGACCTAAACCTATAGCTCAGAAGAAGAATACAAGAGTCTGAAAAAATTGCAGAAGAAATCATGCAATTCAAGAGAAACCTTGATGAAGGATCTATCAAATAAAAATTTAAGAATAGCTCAAGGATTCTAGATGACATTCTGAGTAGCCAAAGATCATCAAGTGATAGGTTTAGTTTGGGGTTCATTAAAAAAAAAAGCCAAAGAGTTTTCCTATCACAAGTCAAGAAGGAATTAAGAAAAACTATGCTGAAGTACTAAAGACTCTAGCTAAAAAGGAAAGAAGCAAGAAAGATGGTTTAATTTCTCAAGATAAAAATAGAAATAAACTAGCACCCAAAAGACCAAATAGATATTTACATATCTTTTTAGGTCACTACTTTGCTTGTAATAATTTTGGCCATAAAGCTCTAAACTGCAAAACTGAAAGAAAGGTTTCTGAACGCAAGAAGAAGTCATCAAGTAATGAGTCATAGGGAATTAAGAATCTTTTCACATTAATTCAAAAATATGACATAGAATGTTATAAATGTAACAACCATGGACATATGAAAAGAGATTTTAAACTAAAAACTCATACAAGGAGTACTGTTGCAATCAAACCTCAGAACAGCAAACAAAAGAGGTACTGGAAAGAGAAGCAAGAAATGGAAAGTTCCATGATTGCTTTATGTGCAACCAAATGCAAAAACTTATGTCACTTGGACAATTGTTGTTCAAAACATATGACCGGTGACCCAAGAAAATTCATAACCTTAAAAGATAATAAGGTAAAAGTCACTTTTGGAGATAGTTTGTCCTCCAAAATAATCGGCAAAGGTACAACTGTTGTCAACAACAAGATCAAAGCAGAAAATTTTTTGCTGGTTGAAAACCTCAAGCCCAATATTCTCAGTGTAAGTCAAACATATGAATAAGGACACATTTGCATATTTGAATCAGAAAAATGTGAAATCAAGAATAAGAAATCAGGAAAAGTCGTTGGCATTGCTATGATAAATACAAATAATGTATACATATTGGAAAATGAAAACAAAAGCTACTTAAGTGTGGTAGATGAAAGTTGGTTATGGCACAAAAGGTTAGGACATTTAAGTTTTGACAATCTTTCCAAAATAAGCAAAAAGGAAGCTGTAAGAGATCTACCAAAAATTGTAGTTCCTCTAAACTATGTATGTAAACATTGTCAACATGGGAAGCAAACCAGAGCCAGTTTTAAAATAAAAGAAGATATGACCTGACACCCTCTCAAAATAGTACACAAAGACCTTTGTGGACCAACCAGAACTAAAAGTGTGCAAGGAGATCATTATTTCATGTTGTTCATTGATGATTACACAAGGATGACATGGGTGGCATTCCTTAAATAAAAATCAGAAGCTTTTGAGAAATTTAAAATATTCAAGGCAATGGTTGAAAATGAGTCAGATATGAAAATCAGGTGTCTTAGATCGGATAATGGGGGACAAGTTACCTCAAATGAATTCAATGAGTTGTGTGAATGTCATGGAATTAAGAGACAATTTTCAGCAGCAAAAACTCCTCAACGGAATGGGGTTGTTGAAAGAAAAAACAAAAGAGTCCAAGAAGCATCCAGAACTATGCTCAATGAAGCAAAACTTTCAGATTCATTTTGGAGAGAAGTTGTATACACAACCATCTACATACTTAACAAAGGACAACTTAGAGTGAATAAGGATAAGAACCTCTACTAATTGTGGTATGGAATACCAGCCTTAGTCAAATATTTTAAAGTGTTTGGCAGTAACTTTTACATCAAAAGAAATGAGGATGACCTTGGAAAGTTCGACTCTAGGACTGATGAAGGAATATTTTTAGGATACTCATCCACCAAAAAGGCATATAGGTGTTACAATAAAAGGTTACATAAAAATGTATAAAGTACTGATGTGAAAGTAGATGATATAAAACCAAGAAAAGAGAAAAATCTTGACAGTATTGAAAATACATGTGATGATTAAATACAAGACTTGCAAAAGGACGAGAACATTCATAACGAAGAAGAAGACAAAGAGAAGGAATATGCACAGGAATATGATGAAGACTTCCATAGACCTGACACTAAAACTCCTTCTAGGAGGATACAAAAGGATCATCCGGAGTCACAGATCATGGGTGACAAAAATGTTGGAGTCAAAACAAGAAGGAAACTACCAGATGTGGAACAAGCCCTACTCTCGACAGTAGAACCCAATAACTTTATAGAATCTAGCAAAAGTGATGAATAGGTCAAAGCCATGAATGAAGAACTAGATCAGAATGAGAAAACTGAGACTTGGGAACTTGTCCCAAGACTTGAATATAAGAACATTGTAGGAACTAAATGGATTTTCAAAAACAAGTTCAATCAATAAGGACAAGTAATAAGGAACAAAGCAAGATTGGTTTGTAATGGGTATGCCCAAGTGGAAGTTATTTATTTTGAAGAAAATTATACTCATGTAGCTCGACTTGAAGCAATAAGAATGTTTTTATCACTTTCATGTCATAAAAACTTCAAAGTATATCAAATGGATGTCAAGTCTGCATTCCTAAATGGAAAACTAGAAGAAGAAGTGTATATTGAAAAAACTGAAGGGGTTCTCCTATATGGAAATAAATATTATTTCTATAAACTAAAAGAGGCACTCTATTGTCTTAAACAAGCTCAAAGAGCATGGTTTTCAAGATGAGGAAGTTACTTAAAAAAACAAGGTTTTAAAAGAGGAGCCACTGAAAGTAATTTTTACCTAAAAGTTGAAGATAAAAACATGATCATTTTTGTTGTCTATGTGGATGATATAATATTTGGAAGCAATATTCAAATCCTAAGTGTATATTTTTCCTCAGAAATGAAGAAATAATTCAAACTATCAATGTTGGGTGAATTAACATTCTTCTTGGGATTGCAAGTCTACCAAACGTCAAAGGAATTTTCATATCCCAAACTAAGTAAATCAAAGATATGTTGAAAAAGTTTGATAGAATATTCCAAACCTGTTGGTACTCCCATGGTCACTGGTTGCAAGTTAAGTAAGGATGATGAATCTCTGGAAGTAGATCATACCATGTTTAGATCCATGATTTCCAGTTTGCTTTATGTGATAGCCACAAGACCAGATGTGATGCAAGTTATTGGATTGGTAGCTAGATTCCAGTTAGCTCCCAAAGAAACACTTGTAACAACAGTACAAATAATTTTCAAATATCTAAAAGGTACTATGGAGTATGGTTTATGGTATCCGAAAGGACAAGAATTTACCTTGAAGGCATTTACTGATGTAGATTGGGTGGGAAATGTTGATGATCGAAAAAGTACTAGTGGGCCAACATATTTTCTGGGAAATTTTTTAGTATCATGCTCAAGTAAAAAACAAGACTCATTTCACTCTCTATATTAGAAGCAGAATATATTGTTTCTTCCTCATGTTGCACTCAGGTTATTTGGATGAGACAAACCCTAGAGGATCTACTAGTAAAATATGAACATCCAATAGTGATCAAATGTGATAACACTAGTGCTATAAATATGTCTAAAAATACTATCATGAATTCTAAGACAAAAGATATACCAAACAAGTATCACTATCTAAAAGAACAAGTATCTCAAAAAACTGTCAAATTCGAATACATTGACACAAAAGACCATATTGATGACATTTTCACCAAACCACTACCTAAGGAAGGCTTTGAGCATCTTAGATAGAAAATGGGATTAATTCCATTAAAAAAGCACTAAGAAGATAAAGCTCAATCTCAGGGGGAGATATGATGATAGGGGGAGCTGTTAGACAGAAAGGTTTCTTTGCCATTGGTGTCAAAGGGGGAGAATGATTAAATATTTTTTGATTAATGCCAAAGGGGGAGATTGTTGAGTATATAGTTGTCATTTTCACGAATGACAAAGGAATAACCAGTGGATATGGAGGAAGACTAAAGGTTGTAGGTATCCATAGTAACAAAGGAATAACCTTGTTATAGGTTGCAGGTTGCAAGGTGAATGACAAACAAATAACCCTATTAGCAAGTTGAACGACTAAAGATCGATCATCCAATGTTGTTGCTGAATGAACTGTCGCAGATGATTTCTGCTAAGAAATCGTGCATATCCACAAAGTCATGGTGAGATCTGAATTCAATCTGAAATTGACGATCGGGAAGCATCCCGCACGAAATGCAACGAATGGGGCTCAGTTCCGCAAAAGATCAAGATCGAACGGCTGATATTAGTTCCACCATAAGAGATCAATGGTGCAGAAGAAAAATGTGGAAAGGGAATTATGTTTAAATATTCTATGAACCTGCATCCTGCATCCCACGATTCATAATGTGGAAACAACATTGCGGAAGGAAATTGCGGAAGTCCAAACTAGGAAAGTGTGATTTTTCATCCTGCATCCTGCAATCTACAAGATCAACGGTCAGGAAAGAATTCACAAAAGATCGATGGTGTTGAAGAAAAATTGCGGAAAGAAGCTTGTGGAAAGTCAAAATGTTACGTTTCTGCATCCTGCATCCCACATCCCGCAATATGGAAATATCGGACGGCTGAAGTTAGTTCTGCTAAAACAGATCGACGGTGCGGAAATAAGCTTGTGGAAAGGAGCTTGAGGAAAGAAGTTTACGAAAAAGAAAAAATGGATAGTCGACATCCCTCATCCCACATCCCGCAATCTAGAGATCGATGGTCATGAAAATGCCCGACGAAGATGAACGGTGGGGAATCGTTGATGAGGTAATCTTGCAGCGGAAAGGTGATTTTGAGGTAGAATTCGATGGTTAGATCGACAATTCAGATTGAATTAGAAATAGGATCAACGACTCGGATTGGATCAGGAAGATGATCTTGCAGAAAGAAGTTTGACAGTGTGGAAGCACCTGCAAACATTGGACAGAGGTACAGAAATGGTTTCCAAGCTGTGGAAAAGATCTGTGAGGTGGAGGATCAATTGAATATTGTGAAAGGATGTTCTGAATGGTGTGATATTCATATCTAAAAGGGCACAACAGTGAAAGGTGTGTTTGTACAGTTTGAAGAGAGGCGACTATTGAAAGAAGCTTAAACGCTGAGAAGTATTTAAGCAGCGACCTCAGTAAGAAGGAAAATGTCTCTACAGTTCGAATTGCATGATCAGAGACCAATGGGTGTGACAGAATTCAGTGGGAGAGAAATTGAGAGAAACATATCAAGGTGGCAGGGAAACACTAGGGCAGGTAACATGCCTGTAGGGGGTCGTTTCCTCCTTTCAGTAGTAACTGATAAACCAGGATTTCTAAGACTCCTTCCAAATGGCATTGGTAAATAGGGTGTTGTAGCATCCTTTCAGTCGTAGATGATAAACCATGGGGTCGTAGCATCCTTCCAATTGGTATTGGTAAACAGGGTGTAATACCATCCTTTTCTGTAGCAACAAGAAAAACTATTTGTAAATAACAATTTTACAGTAATAGGATGTATTGGTGGTTTATCCTATTGGGATTCCACGTTAAAATTGTGTTCTATGTATTCTTGTTGTTATGTGTTTATAATGATAGATTTAAAAGTGATTAAAATAGTAAAAAGATAACAATATTGATTCACCCCGCCCCTCTCAGTATTGACCAATAAACCAACAATTGGTATCGGAGCAGGTTCCTTCATAAACAGCTTAACCACTGGAAGGAAGATCCCAGCAAATAATTACAATGGATCAACAAGAAGGATTGGCCACTAACAAACCTCCACTATTTACCAGAGAAAATTATGCTTACTGGAGTGTAAGAATGAGGTGTCATCTGATGTCTCTGGGATGGAAGGTATGGGAAGCAACTGAAAAGGACCTTAAGACAGGAAACCAATACCCTACAGACACAGTTGAACTTGGTGAATATGAAGGTAATGCCAAAGCCCTAAATGCAATCCTAAGTGGTTTAACAAACTCGATATTTAATAAAGTTATTCAATGCACATCTGCCAAACAATCTTGGGATAAGTTGAGAATTATCTATGAAGGAGAATATAAGGTTAAAGGATCCAAACTTCAAACATATAAAGGTCAATTTTAAATTATTAAAATGAAAGAAGAAGAGAACATTGGTGAATACCTTCTTCATGTAGACGAAATTGTTAATGCGATCAGAGGGCCTGGAGGAAAATTAAAAGAAAAGGAAGTAGCAAGCAAGGTACTAAGAACATTACCAATGAGATATGACCCAAAAGTATCCACCTTAGAAGAATGAGATGATCTTAAAAGGGTAATAATGGATGAGTTACATGGAATTATCACTATGTATGAAATGAGAACATCAGAAAATGGATCTTCAAGAAAAGAAGCATCTTTTAAATCCTCCTTAAAAAATGAATCAGAAAACCCAAATGATGAAGAAATTTTTCTTCACTAATAAACTTGAGAGAGCGACTGGAAAATACAAGGGAAGTTACCTTTAAAGTGTTTCAATTGTGGAAGGATTGGACATTTTGCCTCTAATTGCACCTACACTAAACAAGATGAGAATGAAGAAAAGGAAACTTCAAATTTCAAAAAGGGTAAAATAGGAAACAAGAAAAAATCCTATGGAAAAAATAAAATTGTTTACACCATGGAAGACAATGAAGATTAAGATGGAAGTGAAGTTGAAGAAACATAAGTTTTATTTATGAGACTAGATACTCAAGCCTCAAATAGTGACTCAGATATGGAAGGAGTAGACCTAAGAGCTGAAATTGTTAGCGCCCTTGAAGAACTTGATAAATGTAGGAAAAAGAACGGACAATAAAATCTTGTTATCACCTAGTTGGAAGCTAAACTCCTAGATGCCAATAAGGTTGAGGAGGACCTAAACTTACAGCTCAAAAAAAGAATACAGGAGTCTGGAAAACTTGTAGAAGAAATCATGCAATTCAAGAGAAAACTTGATGAAGGATCTATCAAATAAAAATTTGAGAATAACTCCGTTACCACCTAAGTCGTACTTAGTGGTTTTTATCAAGTGAGCCTGGTGAATCGAACAAAGATGATTTGTTCGGACTTTAGAAGACCTTCAGAAGTGCTTCTGGGAAGTGCTTGTTGTACTATATCACATGTTCATACCCCATGGGGGAGTTGTAATAAGATGTTCTAGCATGATAGTGTCTATAAAAGACTCGGTATCTTAGACTTTATTTGTCAATCCGATCAGCCCAAGGTGTTTTTTCCCTTGGTTGTAATTGGTTGTTGAATAAACGGCTAATAATTTCTGAGTTTTTCACTCCATACCTCCAAAGTTGGGGTGGTCGGCTTGGAATTTAGGCCTATTGAGGTTATTAGAGTCTATGTGTCAATGTATAAACATGATAGGCATCATGGTTGAGTCATATGAACATGTCCAAGTCCCCCTAGGTTTTTTCAACTTTTTTAAATTTTTAATTTTTCAGTGTTTTTTATTAAAATTTAATTTTTCCAAAACTTAGGCTATTTTTTAATAGTTTAATTGGAAAAGTTGGTTTTGTAATAAAAGTGGGCCAAATAGTCAGTTTCAGTCATGTAGGTGCTCATTTTCAAGCTAATAGTACCATGTAAACCCATGGACCCACTTTTTTCAGGTTTTGAGTAATTTTCCATCACTCAGGTCAGAAAACCCCGAAAATCAACTATTGATTATTTTAATTAATAAATTGACGAATAATGGAGAAAGTCCAAAATCCTAGATCAGTGGATTCTCAGCCGATTTGATTGAAATCAGTCAGATATGAACCAGATTAACTGGATCTAACAAATCCTTAACTAAAGGAGGTGATCTGGATATATCCAGAGTTGATCTTCAGCATCCTTTATGGGGAATTGTGCCCTCTCTCTCTCCTCCACATGTGTGGGCTCTCCTGGAATATTTGTGGATTGATGTGTCAGTCTGTGGGTTGATGTGTCAGCTCAATCAGCCCCCTGATTGACAAGTAGGCTCAGTTCGGCTTTAGATCAGCATTGATGGACTCTCCCTCAACTGCAGTGGTCTGTCTCCTTGGGATTTGCACCCCCTGAGATGGATCTCCTATTTTTTGTATAAATAAAGCTCAGGCTGCCTCTTCCAGGCTAGTGAGATTTAGATTGAGGAGCTATTGCCATTGTAATACTGTGTAATATGTTTTTCTATTGGAATAAAGTGAAGCTTTGGAGGCAAGATGGTGTCATGTCATTGTATGTGTGGATGAGCATTGCCATGTTTTACTGAGGTAACCTGTATCTATGTTCATAATTTGTTGATTGTTTGTGTATTCATTGCTAAGATTGATAATAAGTTTATTATAATCTTGATAGGAAAGGAGTTTTTTAATAAGTTTATTGGTCATCTATTTACTTTTTGATGCATGTTTAGAGATCTAGATTCAACATGTTTTATAAGTTTATATGCATGTTATTATGAAATCTCTATGTATGTGTTAACCCGATCTCACAAGTATTTTGGCAAGTCTTTGGATTCAGTTGTAGGTTCCTAGCATGGAGAGGATACTGATCTAGTTTGCTTCTTCACTCTCTCCAAAACCATTCAAAGTCATAGTCCCTCAACATTCCACTGGAAACCTCCACGGTTGACCTTCAAGGCTTCCAACAACAAATGCTCTTCTTTTCCTCTTCCTCCTTGAAATTTTTCTAAAATCAGTCTGGTTACTTGTTTGCAGCTTTAAAATTGTTTAGATCTATCAATTTCAGAGTTTATTTTACATATATCTTGATGCCTTAAAGCTCATAAACTATATCTCATTCCTAAAAGAAAATTTACAAGCATTCTAGATATAGTTTTAGGGAAAATTGTAATTTTTCAAGGCTATGAAAGTAGATCTAAAGATTGTTGAATGCATGGTTGTTTCCTTAGAATCTAAAAATTTATATTCAGAAATTTAAGTGCTTCATATTTGCTTCCACCAAATAAATCCAAGATCCCAAGGAAAGCTTTCTTTCCTTGGTTCCTTTTCCGCTTCTTTAAAAACTAATTTTAACTTAGAATTTTTGGGTAAAACGTTTGTTCATCCAAAAGTAATTTCAAAGTACTTTTGGGCATATTTAACTATGATAATATTTATATTTTTTATCAGGTGTAACAAAAAGAGGAGGAGGCACTGTCCGAAAAGCATTTTTGGACCATTCGAAACCCCCCAGGGGGTCTCCGTCTTCCCAAAATTTCAAATTTTTGCAATTTGTAAACCTTTGGTATCATTGCATATAAGGACCAAGTGGATTAATTTCAGTTTTATGATATTTTAATTGCTTCTAATAAAAAGAAAAATATTTTCGAATAGGCTCTTTCGAGCCTATTCACCATCCCCCCTGGGGGGATTTGTGTCTGTGTCATTTTTTACTTTTTTTTCATCTTTTTTCAATATAGTGTAGTGCTAATATATAGGGAAGTATACTTCGACTTATAATCATTTCCATATTCCATATCTAGTTTTTTCAAAGTAATTTTAATACTTACCCCACGAGCCTCCTTTTGAGCCGAAAGGTGAAGAAAGGGTTGTGGTAGTCTAATTAGAAAATTGTGGTTTGCTTATTTGTTTATGCTTCATATGCTATCATTAATTGTTTTAATAATCATAATAAAATAAACCCCTCCTTGATTCCCTGATTGAGGTCCACTTGGACCGAAAGAGGTTCCTAGAGGGTTTTCTTTTTAATAAGAACACCTCTTTTAAAATTTACTAAAATAACAAAGACTCCAGTGTGTATGTTCTGTACTTGGATGTGATTCATACCATTAGTCAAGCTACATCAAAATCACTTGAGTGACTAGATTAATTAGTATTCACCTCCCAAATTGACAAACCATCAGGCGAAAATCCAATGCCTCGAACAAACTGTAAGCGGTGGAAAAATACCCAAAGGAGTGGGAACAACCGGAAAGTGAACTTGAGGCACTGATCTCTGTCACACCCTAATGGGTGCGTTATGAAAAACAGTCTCTGAGACTCCGTTCCAGCCCACAAACACCTTGCAGGTAGCCGTGAAAGTTCACTTTTGGACATACTCCAGTACCCCTCGGGTATATCTGGAGTCCCCTTTTCGCCTAATTTAATTCATTCACATTCCACATTAATTTAAAATCTACCAAGAGACATTTGCAAAACATTATTTCAAGCACATGCAAGCACATTATTTTCTCTGTTGACTCCATTTAAGGCACTAGTGATTTATTTCTTTCAATTATATATATATTGAGTGTCATTACTGTGCTTATATGCTTTAAATATTACATCTTGTTATCTTTTGTTTCCAATGGTTAATTTCAAAACTCCTAAACAACTTAATCAATATAACACCATCACACTAAGTAATTAGCCTTAGTAACTTAATAGGGTCTACCCCCCTTGGCTTTGTTAGGATTTGAGCCTAAATGGAGGAGTCAAGAACAAGGTGACAGCCTTGCCTCGAGATTTGCCCCCAGGGACACACCGAGTGGCTTGAAGATTTCTGCCACGTAACCCAGGTGTGTGAAAGGCAACAACAAACTCAAGGATTCTAGATGACATTCTGAGTAGCCAAATACCATCAAGTGATAGGTATGGTTTGGGGTTCATTAAAGAAAAGAAGCCAGAGAGTTTTCAAGTCACAAGTCAAGAAGGAAGTAAGAAAATCTATGTTGAAGTACTAAAGACTCCAGCTAAAAAGGAAAGAAGCAAGAAGAATGGCTTAATTTCTCAAGATAAAAATAGAAATAATATAGCACCAAAAATACCAAATAGATATTTACAGATATTTTTAGGTCAGTGCTTTGCTTGTAATAATTTTTTCCATAATGCTTTAAACTGCAGAACTGAAAGAAAGGTTTTTGAACCCAAGACGAAGTCATCAAGTGATGAGTCGAACAGAAATAAGAATCTTTTCACATTAGTTCAAAAATTTGACATAGAATGTTATAAATGTAACAACCATGGACATATGGCAAGAGATTGTAAACTGAAGACTCATACAATGAGTACTATTGCAATCAAACCTCACAACACCAAACAAAAGAAGTACTAGAAAGAGAAGGAAGAAATGTAAAGTTCCATGATTGTTTTATGTGCAACCAAAATCCAAAACTTATGGGACTTGGACAATGGTTGTTCAAAACATATGACCGGTGACCCAAGAAAATTCATAAACTTAAAAGACAATAAGGGAAAAGTCACTTTCGGAGATATTTTTTCCTCCAAAATAATCGGCAAAGGTTCACCTGTTGTCAACAACAAGATCAAAGCAAAAAATGTTTTGTTGGTTGAAAACCTCAAGCCTAATCTTCTCAGTGTAAGTAAAACATGTGACCAAGGACACATTTGCATATTTGACTCATAAAAATGTGAAATCCAGAATAAGAAATTAGGAAAGGTCATTGGCATTTCTATGAGAAATACAAATACGTATACATCTTGGAAAATAAAAGCCAAAGCTACTTAAGTATGGTAGATGAAATTTGGTTATGGATAATGGCACAGAAGGTTGAAACATTTAAGTTTTGATAATCTTTCCAAAATAAGCACAAAGGAAGCTGTAAGAGATCTACCAAAAATTGTAGTTCCTCTAAACTCTATTTGTAAACATTGTCAACATGGGAAGAAAACCAAATCCAGTTTTAAAATAAAAGAACATATGACCTCACACCCTATGGAAATAGTACACACAGACATTTGTGGACCAACCAGAACTAAAAGTGTTCAAGGGGATAATTATTTCATGTTTCTCATTGATGATTACACAAGGATGACATGGGTGGTATTCCTCAAAGAAAAACCAGAAACTTTTGAGAAATTTAAAATCTTCAAGGCAATCGCTGAAAATGAGTCAGGTATGAAAATCAAGTCTTAGATCAGATAATGGGGGAGAATTTAACTCAAATGAATTAAATGAGTTCTATGAAGGTCATGGAATTAAGAGACAATTTTCAGCTGCAAAAATTCCTCAACATAATGGGGTTTTTAAATAAAAAACAGAATAGTCCAAGAGGCAGCCAGAACTATTCTCAATGAAGAAAAAATGTCAGATTCAGTTTGGAGAGAAGATGTATACATAGTTTTCTACATAATTAACAAAGGACAACTTGGAGTGAATAAAGATAAGACCCCCTATGAATTGTGGTATGGAATACCAGCCTCAGTCAAATATTTTAAAGTGTTTGGCAGTAATTGTTACATCAAAAGAAACGAGGATGACCTTGGAAAGTTTGACTCTAGGACTGATGAAGGAATATTTTTAGGATACTCAGCCACCTAAAAGGCATATAGGTGTTACAATAAAAGGTTACATAAAATTGTAGAAATTGCTGATGTGAAAGTAGATGATTTAAAACCAAGGAAAGAGAAAAATATTGGTAGTATTGAAAATACATGTGATGATAAAATAAAATACTTGAAAAAGGAAAAGAACATTCATAACGAAGAAGAAGACAAAGAGAAGTAAGATACACAGGAAGATGATGAAGAATTCCCTAGACCTGACACTAAAACTCCTTCTAGGAGGATACAAAAGGATCATCCGGAGACACATATCATGGGTGACCAAAATGTTGGAGTCAAAACAAGAAGGAAACTACCATATGTGGAACAAGCCCTACTCTTGATAGTAGAACCCTATAAATTTATAGAAGCCAACAAAATGGATGAATAGGTCAAAGCCATGAATGAAGAACTAGATCAGATTGAGAAAAATGAGACCTGGGAATTTGTCCCAAGACCCGAAGATGGATTTTCAAAAACAAGTTCAATCAAGATGGACAAGTAATAAGGAACAAAGAAAGATTGGTTTGTAAGGGGTATGCCCAAGTGGAAGGTATTGATTTTGAAGAAAATTATACTCCTATAGCTCAACTTGAAGCAATAATAATGTTTTTAGCAATGTCATGTCATAAAAACTTCAAAGTATATCAAATGGATGCAAGTTTGCATTCCTAAATGGCAAACTAGAAGAATAAGTGTATATTGAACAACCTGAAGGGTTTCTCCTATGTGAAAGCAAAGATTATGTCTGTAAACTGAAAAAGGCACTCTATGGTCTCAAACAAGCTCCAAGAACGTGGTTTTCAAGACTAAACAGTTACTTAAAACATCAAGGTTTTAAAATAAGAGCCACTAAAAGTGATTTTTTCCTAAAAGCTGAAGATAAAAACATGATCATTGTTGTTGTCTATGTGGATGATATCATATTTGGAAGCAATCTTCAATCCTAAGTGTATATTTTTCCTCAAAAATGAAGAAAGAATTTGAAATATCAATGTTGGGTGAATTAACATTCTTCTTGGGATTGCAAGTCTACCAAACAGACAAAGGCATTTTCATATCTAAAACTGATTACATCAAAGATATGTTGAAAATTTTTAAAATGGAATATTCCATACCTGTTGGTATTCCCATGGTCACTGGTTGCAAGTTAATTAATGATGATTACTCTCTGGAATTAGATCATACCATGTTTAGATCCATGATTGGCAGTCTTCTATATGTGACATCCACAAGACCAGATGTGATGCAAGATGTTGGATTGGTGGCTAGATTCCAGTCAGCTCCCAAAGAAACACATGTAACAACAGTAAAAATAATTTTCAAGTAAAAAACAAGCCTCCATTTCACTCTCTACAGTAGAAGAAGAATATATTGTTGCCGCCTCATGTTGCACTTAGGTTATTTGGATGAGACAAACCCTAGAGGATCTACTAGTAAAATATGAACATCCAATAGTGACCAAATGTGATAACACTAGTGCGATAAATATGTCTAAAAATCCTATCATGCATTCTAAGACAAAACATATACCAATCAAGTATCACTATCTAAGAGAAAAGGTATCTCAAAAATCTGTCAAATTAGAATACATTGACACAAAAGAACAGATTGTTGACATTTTCACCAAACCACTACCTAAGGAATCCTTTGAGCATCTTAGACAGAAAATGGGAGTAATTCCATTACAAAAGCACTAAGAAGATAAAGCTCAATCTCAGGGGGAGATATGATGGTAGGGGAAGCTGTCAGACAGAGAGGTTTCTTTGTCATTGGTGTCAAAGGGGGAGAATGATTAAAGATTTTTCCATCAATTCCAAAGGGGGAGATTGTTGAGTATATAGTTGTCATTGATGTCAAAGGTGTTCATGAATGACAAAAGGAATTGCTAGTGGATATGGTGGAAGAATGAAGGTTGCAGGTATCCATAGTAACAAAGGAATAACCCTATTATAGGTTGCAGGTTGCAAGGTGAATGACAAACGAATAACCCTATTAGAAATTTGAACGACTAAGGATCGATCATCCAATGTTGTTGTTGAATGAACTGTCGTGGAGTATTTTTGCAAAGAAATCGTGCAGATACACAAAGTCATTGTGAGATCTGAATTCAGTTTGAAATCGACGATCGGGAAGCATCTTGTACAAAATCCAACAACTGGGGATCAGTTCTGCAAAAGATAGGCAAGAGGATGAAGTTCCTCAAAATATCAGGATTGAACGGATGAGATTAGTTCCGCCAGAAGAGATTGACAGTGAGGAAGAAAAATGCGGAAATAAATTTGCGTTTAAAGATTCTATGAACCCGCATGTCGCATCCCACAATCCGCAATGTGGAAACAAAGTTGCGGAAGGAAATTATGGATGCAGAAAATAGGAAAGTGTGATTTCACATCCCACATCCTGCAATCCGCAAGATCAATGGTCAGGAAAGACTCTGCAAAATATCGATGGTGCAAAATAAAAAATGTGGATAGGAGATTGCGGAAAGAAGCTTGCGGAAAGTCGAAATGTTACATTTCTACATCCCCCATCCTGCATCGCGCAATTTGGAAATATAGAATGACTGAATTTAGTTCTGCCAAAAAAGATCGATGGTGTGGAAAGAATCTTGCGGAAAGGATCTTGCAGAAAGAAGTTTGCGGAAAATAAAAAATGAACAGTCGACATCCCGCATCCCGCATCCCACAATCTAGAGATCGACGGTCATGAAAATGCCCGACGAATATCAACGGTGGGGAATCGTTGATGAGGTAATCTTGGTGCGGAAAGAAGATTTTGAGGTAGAAATCGATGGTTAGATCGAAGGTCTAGATTGACTTAGAAATAGGATCAACAAATCTGATTGGATCAGGAAGATGATCTTGCGGAAAGAAAATTGACAGTGCAAAAGCCCCTACAAACGTTGGACAGAGGTATGAAAATGGTTTCCAAGTTGTGGAAACGATCTCTGAGGTGGAGGATCAATGGAAGAACATGAAATTACGTTCTAAAATGTGTGATCTTTAGATATGAAAAGGTGCAACAGTGAAAGGTGTGTTTGTTTAGTTTGAAGAGACATGACTGTTGAAAGAAGCTTAAACGCTGAGAAGTATTTAAGAAATGACCTGAGTAAGAAGGAAAATGTCTCTGTAGTTTGAATTGCATGATCAGAATCAGAGACTAGTGGGTGTGATAGAATTCAGTGGGAGAGAAATCATGCAAAACATATCAGGGTGGCAGGGCGATGCTAGGGTAGGAAACAGGCATGCAAGGCTTTTTTTCCTCCTTTCAGTCGTAGCTGATAAACCAGGGGGTCGTAGACTCCTTCCAATTGGCATCGGTAAATAGGGTGTTGTAGCATTCTTTCAGTTGTAGTTGATAAACCACAGGGTTGTAGCCTCCTTCCAATTGGTATTGGTAAACATAGTGTAATACCATCCTTTTCTGTAGAAGCAGGAAAAACTATTTGTAAATAACAATTTCGCAATAATAGGACGTATTGGTGGTTTACCCTATTGGAATTCCATGTTAAAATTGTGTTCTATGTATTGTTGTTGTTATGTGTTTCTAATGATAGATTTAAAAGTGGTTAAAATAGTAAAAATATAACAATACTGATTCACCCCCCTCTCACTATTGACCAATAAAACAACAATTGGTATCAAAGCAAGTTCCTTCACAAACACCTTAACCACTGGAAGGAAGATCCCATCCAATAATTACAATGGATCAATAAGAAGGATTGGCCACTAACAAACCTCCACTATTTACAGAAGAAAATTATGCTTAATGGAGTGTAAGAATGAGGTGTCATCTGATGTCCCTGGGATGGAAGTTTTGTGCAGCAATTGAAAAGGACCTTAAGATAGGAAACCAATACCCTACAGACACAATTGAACTTGGTGAATATGAAGGTAATACCAAATCCCCAAATGCAATCCTAAGTGGTTTAACAAACTCAATGTTTAATAAAGTTATGCAATGCACATCCACCAAACAAGCTTGGGATAAGTTGAGAATTATCTATAAAGGAGAATCTAAGGTTGAAGAATCCAAAATTCAAGCATATAAAGGTCAATTTGAAACTCTTAAAATGAAATAATAAGAGAACATTGGTGAATAACTTCTTCATGTAGACGAATTTGTTAATGCGATTAGAGGGCTTGGAGGAAAATTGAAAGAAAAGAAAGTAGTAAGCAAGGTACTAAGAAAATTACCAATGAGATATGACCCAAAATTATCCAACTTAGAAGAACAAGATGATCTTAAAATGGTAACAATGGATGAGTTACATGGAATTCTCACTGCATATGAAATGAGAACATGACAAAATGAATCTTCAAGAAAATAAGCATCTTTTAAAGCCTCAAAAAATGAATAAAAAAACCAAAATGATGGAGAAGTTTTTTTTCATTAATAAACTTTAGAGAGGAACTAGAAAATAGAAGGGGAAGTTAACTATAAAGTGTTTAATTGTGGAAGGATTGGACATTTGACGTTTAAATTCACCTACACTAAACAATATGAGAATGAATAAAAGGAAACTTGGAATTTCAAAAGGGGTAAAACAGGAAACAGGAAAAAATCCTATGGGAAAAAAATATATGTTTACACCATGGAAGACAATGAAGATTCAGATGGAAGTGAAGATGAAGAAACTGAAGTTTTATTTGTGGACCTAGATACTCAAGCCTCAAATACTAACACAGATATGGAAGGAGGAGTAGAACTAAGAGATGAACTTGTTAGATACCTTGAAGAACTTGAGAAATGTAGGAAAAAGAACATACAGTCAAATCTTGTCATCAGTCAGTTTGAAGCTAAACTCCTAGATGCCAAAAAGGTTGAGGAGGACCTAAACCTATAGCTCAAAAGAAGAATACAGGAGTCTGAAAAACTTGTAGATGAATTCATGCAATTCAATAGAAACCTTCATGAAGGATCTATCAAATCAAAATTTGAGAATAACTCAAGGATTCTAGATGACATTCTGAGTAGCCCAATACCATCAAGTGTAGGTCTGGTTTGGGGTTCGTTAAAGAAAATAAGCCATAAATGTTTCCTGTCACAAGTCAAGAAGGAAGTAAGAAAAGCTATGCTGAAGTACTAAAGACTCCAGCTAAGAAGGAAAGAAGTAAGAAAGCTGGATTAATTTCTCAAGATAAAAATAGAAATAATCTAGCACCCAAAACACCAAATAGATATTTATAGATCTTTTTAGGTCACTTCTTTACTTGTAATAATTTTGGCCATAAAGCTCTAAACTACAAAACTGAAAGAAATGATTCTAAACGCAAGAAGAAGTCATCAGGTAATGAGTCGAAGGGAAATAAGAATATTTTCACATTACTTCAAAAATATGAAATATAATGTTATAAATGTAACAACCATGGACATATGGCAAGAGATTGTAAATTGAAGACTCATACAATGAGTACTTTTGCAATCAAACCTCAGAACACCAAAAAGAAGAAGTATTGGAAAGAGAAGGAAGAAATGTAAAGTTCCATGATTGCTTCATGTGCAACTGAAAGCCAAAACTTATGGCACTTGGACAATGGTTGTTCAAAACATATGACCAGTGACCCAAGAAAATTCATAACCTTAAAACATAATAAGGGAAAAGTCACTTTTTGAGATATTTTTTCCTCCAAAATAATAAGCAAAGGTATAGCTATTGTCAACAACAAGATCAAAGCAGAAAATGTTTTGTTGGTTGAAAACCTCAAGCCCAATCTTCTCAGTGTAATTTAAGCATGTGACAAAGGACACATTTGCATATTTGACTCAGAAAAATGTGAAATCAAGAATAATAAATCAGGAAAGGTCGTTGGCATTGCTATGAGAAATAAAAACAACGTATACATCTTGGAAAATGAAAAACAAAGGTACTTAAGTATGGTAGATCAAAGTTGGTATACATATACATCTTGGAAAATGAAAAACAAAGCTACTTAAGTATGGTAGATCAAAGTTGATTATGGCACAGAAGGTTGGGACATTTAATTTTTGACCATATTTCCAAAATAAGCACAAAGGAAGCTGTAAGAGATCTACCAAAAATTTTAGTTCCTCTAAACTCTGTATGTAAACATTGTCAACACAGGAAGCAAACCAGAGCTAGTTTTAAAATAAAAGAATATATGACCTCACACACTTTGGATATAGTACACATAGACCTTTGTGAACCAACCAGAACTAAAAGCATGCAAGGAGATCATTATTTCATGTTTCTCACTGATGATTACACAAGGATGACATGGGTGGCATTCCTCAAAGAAAAATCAGAAGCTTTTGAGAAATTTAAAATCTTCAAGGCAATGGCTGAAAATGAGTCAGGTTTGAAAATCAAGTGTCTTAGATCATATAATGTGGGAGAATTTACCTAAAATGAATTCAATGAGTTCTGTGAAGGTCATGGAATTAAGAGAAAATTTTCAGTTGCAAAAACTCCTCAATGGAATGGGGTTGTTGTAAGAAAAAACAAAACAGTCCAAGAAGCAGCCAGAACTATGTTCAATGAAGAAAAACTGTCAGATTCATTTTGGAGAGAAGTTGTATACATAGTCATCTACATACTTAACAAAGGACAACTTAGAGTGAATAAGGGTAAGACCCCCTACGAATTGTGGTATGGAATACCAGCCTCAATCATATATTTTAAAGTGTTTGGCAGTAACTGTTACATCAAAAGAAACGAGGATGACCTTGAAAAGTTCAACTCTAGGACCGATGAAGGAATATTTTTAGGATACTAATCCACCAAAAATTCATATAGGTGTTACAATAAAAGGTTACATAAAATTGTTGTTGGGATAAGGGCAGACCCGAGTTCTTATGCTTTTCTCTTCGCACCAACAAATAGACCCACAGCGTTGGCCCTTTCGGCAACAACCTGCGAATAGGTTGCAGTCTCACCTGTAACAGCTATGGGGTGCCACAGAATTAGGTTTCTATAGGCAAAAGAGGGATATTATTGTACCTTTAGCCTTAATAAAGAATAATTATACAATACAGAGCTTTGACATTCACTTAAATAGCTTCGTAGTTTAGATAAAAAGATAGTTACTTGCTTAATCCTTAACCGAGAATTCACAACGAAGTTAGTACTTAGCAATATGTATTACTTATCATTCATCTACTTATCAAATGCATAAAAACATAACAGGAACAAAATAAAAAGAACCACCACAACACAAGATATACGTGGTTCACCCCCAGTGTAGGGGCTACGTCCACAGAACTGCGTTTATATTCAACTCTTTACAAACAACACAGTTTTGATCTATGCACTCAGCTACAGATCTTCTCAACAGCCCAAAATTGTGCACTCAGTTGCAGAACCTTTCTTCCAAAACCCTCTGCGCACTCAGCTGCAGAGGTCGTCCATGCACTCAGCTGGGACTTAACCTTAACCCAAAAATAGATCTTAGCTTCTTCGCATCACATCAGCATCATAACACAAAAAGTCTACCAATTTCCCTTTACTCCTTTACATAAGTGCCTATTTATACAAGTGCACTATTACAATACCATGGGTTTAAACCATGGGATTAAAAACCATGGGCTTAAACCATGGGTTATTTACAAAAAGAGGGGCTTCGACCCAACCCCGAAATCCATAAGACTATTTTGGAATGCAACTCTGCTTACAAGCTTCACACCAAAACCACGGAGTTGCCAAAATTAAGGATCTTCAAGGTCCGAGCCTCAATGGGCCCCTAAGACTCACCAGTGTCCTGTCCCGGGACACTCTGCTTCTTTTCTAGTGGAAGAATATTGTTGGTGAAGATAGTGAACTGCTTGTTTAGGTTGCACATGATATATTCAGCTGCTTTCTCCTTCTCCACTATCTCCTGCAATATTGCTGAAGATGCTTCGCTGGCCTTTTCCTGTGCAAATGCATCATACTCCTTTAAGACTTTGAGCTGGTTGTCCACAGCAATGCTCAACTCCAAGGCCTCGTTAATGAGAGGATGCACATAGCTCACTAACAGTGTCTCTTTTCTTCTGTAAGACTCAATTTCTTGTTGGAGCTCATTGCTATGCTTCACCTTAAGCATCTTCTGCATAGGAGGCAATGTCTTAATTTCTACCTTTACTGCATCCAGCTCTGTCTGCCACTGCTTGATAGTTTCTTGCAAATTTTTGACTTCCAGGTTATCCTGCAAGTTTGCCCAGGCCTCGACACTTTCTTCTAGCAGCTTTGATGCACTACTGACAAGATCTGAGATCTTCGTTGCTGAGGCCTGAATATCTCTGCGATGTTGTTCCTTGACCTCTAGTGGACTCTCAGGAATGATGCGAAGTTGAAGCTCTGCAATCTGATCCTCATGTTCTGCTTTCATCTTCTCTATTTGGCTTCGAGACTGTTGTGCATAGTATTTTAGCCTGACTATTCTTTGCTCCGGTTCTTCTTTAGCCGTCATGTCAAAGTCGAGGAGACTTCGACACGCCTCATCCAACACTCGCACTAATGTAGCCCGCTTGTTTTCTGCTTCCCTCTTCTTCTGTTCAGCTTCTTCCAACTGCGTTGTGAGGCTCTCACTCTGCTCTGTGATATTCTCTAACTGTATGTGTGAGTAGCTGTCTCGTTCTCATATCTCCTTCATGAGTTCCAATTGACAAAGATGTATCTCCGGCATAAACAACTTAGTGTAATCTATTTCAACTATCATGCTCATCTGCGATCGAGATGCTGCGTCAGTTATTATAAGGGCTACACTTGGCACTTGACCTCTGTTGTTTCTGGCCGGCCATTGTCTCGTATCTGGCTACGCGCTTGCTGGGGCACTACTTGCTGCAGTGCCAGTTGCTAATATTTCTGCTAATGCCTTGAGTTCTTCAATTCGTTGTGCTACACTCGAGAGCGCATCAAGATGTGTAGCTGCAAACTTTGCGCATTTGCTGGATAATACCTCTGTCGATTTCGTCAGAGCCTGATCAAGGTCTTCAATCGTCATAGCAGGCTCTTCAATAATATTCTTGCCCGTCGACACCTTAGCTTTCTTTCTAGGCTGAGGCTTAGTCACTTCCTCTACTTCAGGAGACTTGCGCTTATCTGGTAAATTGGGGTCTGAGATGGTTTTGACCAATTCTTCTTCTTCTTCTTTGTCAGCTCCGTCATCTCCACCATGGTCACCTTCATTCTACTGTGACTCATCTTGTTCTTCGCTTTCTTCTAGTGGGTCATTCTGCTACGTCTAGCTAGGACCTGCGCCCACATCTGTTACTAGAGGAACTGGTATGTTGGGCCTTGTTCCTACATCCTTCATCTATTCAGCCGTCCACTGCTAAACTACTGCAAGGATGTTTTCCTGGTTTACCACGTATGGTATCTTCCACCATGTATGTTTGGTATCTGTGCGGGCCTGGATGAAGACATTATGCATGTCATCTTTGAACTCATCCATTCCAGTGTATTGAGAAAATAGCTCATTACTGAGCCGTGGCGTTTTCAAGATCTCATATGAAATATTCATTGCATAGAAGGCGAACACATAGTTCGTCATCTGCTGTAAGGCTTTATCTTATGAAACCCAAAGAGATGTGTACCTTGCTGCACCAGGAATCTTTGGAGGCACATCAAAAAACTATGCCTCGGTAGGTTCTCTCCATCCTACCAGTGCAATAAGCACTAACAACCATGAGTAATGAAAGGGTCTACCTTTCTCTTGTGCATCGCAGACATATTCAAGGAATTCTCTAGCAATGTACTCTGACCATTTGTAACTGTATCCTTCGGCACAGTTTGCAGAAATACTGACAATCAGGGCAAGTACTTCATTAGGTCTGCACTTCTGCATCAATTTGCATGCTAGGAGCTCTGCGGTGAAGCGAATGTTTTGGTGTCGAATTGTCGAGGTTTGATACCCTCACTTTCATTTTGTCAACCCAAAGTGGTCCTTCATGTGCTACACTAGCTTCGTATCTTCATGTTTTCCAACAAATTCAATCCCAGGATCAGGCCCTTCCTTCGGCAAGCCTGTAATCCTATGAATCAGCTCTCCATCAATAGAAATTTGTTGGTTTCCTATCCATAGGTGCCCATCATGCACCAACACCAATAGTTGTTTAACCACCATGGTAACCTGCATGCTGCAACCAAAGTGGGGGACATTCAGCATCTTCAACAAGCCAGCTTGCTCCAAGCTAGCAGCCCACTATTTGACTTCAAGCAGCGTTGTTCCAACCTTTGGATAATGGACAGAGTGCAAGTATTTCCCAGGTGCAAACTGCAGAAACTTTCCACGATCATTCATATCATGGTCTGCGTACTTGATGCGGTCTATTATTCCTATCATTGCTCCGACCAACTTCACACCCTGTGGTAGCGAAGGGGTGCGTAACGTGAACTTGGTTGTCCGCAGAGGTGGCTGAACTCTTGGTTGAACAGGAAAAAGATATGGTGGAAACTACGATGCAACGTTCTCATTCTCACCAAATTCTTCAAAACCTTTAGGTGGGAGCTCTGCCGAACCAAGAGGATTCATCTCAGGATCCTCTGGTGTCTTCCCTGATGGCTTGTGCTTGTCTTCATTCCGCTTAGAGTGAACTTCTGGCTTAAACTTCTTCCAGGTAGATCGTGTCTGCATTGGTTGATTCAGCGCTAGGGGAGTCTCTTCGCGAGGTGTGGATGCAGGTGGGTTGCTCATAAAGTTCTGCAAACCCCTTTGTCTAAATTCTCTCAACAATTCCTGGACTTCGTGATCAGCTGACATGGACTCAACTCAAGAAAATGTGTAGTGCGAAATTCGCAGGTCTGGGTGACTTCTTATAGAATCCAACGACCAACTCTGTCATAACTGTGCATTAAAGACACCAAATCTGGCCGAGCGGTGATAGATCTTGTCCAAACGGCGCTAGATTCCTTAAAATCTCATCATTACAGGCAATTAATGTAGTTAACGTACTGGCACCGCCAAATCTGATTTTTTCCAACGGTCACATTTTAAGCTTTGACATACCTTTGTTCTTCGGCACAGCCACTAAATTAAGCTTCACCACAATAAGGACCTTCGACACAATATAGATCTTCGACACATCCCGAGACAAGCTTCGACACTTTGTAATTTTTCCAACAATCTGCCCAAGTTCTCTGAGAACAGCTTCATTATAGTCTAGTACCCAATTTCAACTATTCTTGGTACTTAGACTCTTCTTCTTGCTATTGCTTCTGATCAGGGGGGTACAGGCCCATCCCTATACTTCTTCAATCTACTTCCATTCACCATGGAGGGAAAACTTTCTCCATTTAATTTAGCTAACTGAACTGCGCCACCATTGGTAACTTTCTGAACTATGTATGGTCCTTTCCAATGTGTCTTGAACATACCTGGGAAATTCATGAATTTACTGTCGTACAAGAGCACAATATCACCATTCTAAAAATGCTTCTTCTTAATGTGTCTATCATGCCATGCTTTTTCTCTAGCTTTCTATACTTGCTACTGGAAACCTGCAATGAATCTGTCTTCTTCTAGTTCTAGTATCTTCGCCAGCCTTTCATTCAACACAGATGGATCATCCATCTCTGTGAAGGAAAATATTCTAAGGCTAGGAACAATGTACTCCATGGGCATAACTGCTTCCTGTCCATACACCAGCCTAAAAGGTGTGTGGCCTGTCAACTTCTTGCAAGTGGTTCTATAAGCCCATAATACTATTGGAATTCTAAGATCCCAATCATTTATGTTAACATTGCAAAGCTTCATTAGAGCATGCTCAAGAATCTTGTTAAAGGCTTCAACAGTTCCATTTGCTTGATGTTGGTTGCTGGGAAGACCTGGGTCTACTATGATGAACCAATAACACCCCTAGCTCACTGGCCCTTTCGGCGACAGACCGCGGAGCGGCCTGAAGTCTCACCCGAAGTGATTCTAATGGGTTGACCAAAGACTCAGGTGTCTCGGTTAGGTTCTCTCACATCCTATGTGTGCCTCATAGCTCTTCTTAGCCTGCGAGATGTCTCTCTCACTGCGATACGTAGTTTCCTCTTACTCACACTGACTTTAACTCTTATCCCTTATCGCATCGCCATGTCCTGGGCAACACGTCACTTCCTCCTACGCTTGGTCCTTAACCTGCGGTATCGCGCACCACAGCTCCTCTGATGATGCGATATCGCCTCCCTACAATATCCTACCGCTGCGACTCAGCGTATTGGTGTTCACTTACAGGACTCCACGCACAAGGTTGTTTTACACTGCAACTCTTAACTATCTTGAGTGAAACTTAGATGCACTCTTATACAAAATACTTAAAGACTTAAACTTGCATTCAACCTTTAAATATGCTGCGAACTGAATAACACATACATACACTTATTGTAAGCAAAGTTCATGTAATGAATGACAGATATAACTAGCAAATACAATCACATGAATCAATCACACAACGCTCAGATTTTACGTGGTTCACTTCCAGGGTAGAAGCTACGTCCATAGAACTGTGTTTCTATATGATAACTTGAGAGAGGTACACAGTTCTGCTGCACCGCATATGCAGTTAGAGATCTTCTGGGTAACTCTGCACACAGCCTGGAGCCCTTCTCTCTTAGATCTCTTCTCTATATTGCCTTCTTACAATATACTCTCACTCTCTCTCTCTCTCTCTCTGTTAATCTCTGTGGATTGTTACAATACAAAATAATAGTGAACTAATAGACTACTGATAATCTGACTAGTTGGATGGCTTAAAATGCTCAAAATGCCAACCTTTTACACTACAAAATACATCCCTTTATAGGCGCCCCGAAGGTCTCGCCATTACAACACTGTGGGCCTGTCCCAACAGTAACTCAAACCCTAATTAGTGACAGTCGACATATCTGTACTTGGGGTAGCCTCTTTCCGTCACACCACTGCTCTCTGCAGTCTTCCATGCTTCCCGGCGCTGACCATGGGTACTATGCACCACTTCCCTTCTTTTGTCCTTCGTATTCAATACCTCGGCCTCGTCGCTTCTTTTCCTTTATGAGGGTAGCTAAGCCCTCCTGTCTTCACCACTGCCTTCAATGCAGTGGTTGAGCTCTCTCTTCTCGGTCGCTCAGGTACTGTTGTCTCCTTTGACTTTGCTGTTCCAACAGTCATGGTTTCTGGCTCTGCTCTGCAGCTAGAAACATGCTACGGCATCATAGCTTTACTTATCTCTTCGTCTTTGCCAAAGCTGTCTATCTGCCAAAATGGCAGCTTTTCCTGTAGCTGCGGGACTCTGCTCCAACACTTGAGGATGGTAGGCAGTACTCTTCTGATGATATACTTGAAACTCCTCGATCAATGCTTCAATAGTCTTATTCAGAAAATGTGATCCTTGATCACTCATAAGAATTCTAGGACACCCAAACCTTGACAAGATATTATCAAATATGAACTTCGCAGCTATAGCAGTGTTACAGTCCTTGACTGGTTGAGCTTCGGCCCAACGAGTAAGGTAGTCAGTTGCTGTAATAATGTATCTTGCTCCATATTTCTTTGCAGGGGGATTGATTGGTCCAACAAAATCAATAGTCCACTTGTCAAATGCTTGTAAAGTTACCTATGGAACTAGAGGCATCTCATCCCTCCTAGATGGTTTGCCTGTCCTCTGACAGATATCACAACTATGGCAATACTCTCTTGCATCCTTATTAATCATAGGCCACCACAATCCAGTTGTCAGAATCTTATGTGCCATAGATTTTCCTGCATAATGACCACCTGCTACTCCAGAGTGTGCCTCAACCAAAATCAATGGCTTTTCGTGCTCTAGGACACAGCTACGCAGTATTTCATCTGGTCCCATCTTATATAGCTATCCTTCTATCAAGGTAAAGTTAGCTGCTCTAACCACCAGCTGCTTCTTCTGCTGTGTTGTCATCTCAGAAGGTGCAAAACCTATAGACAAGTATTGAACAATATCCTAAAAATAGTCATCAACCATCTGGATGGAAAACAACTGGGCATCAGGAAGACCTTCGTCCAAACTAGTAGGCTCTTGTCCTGACTCGAGCCTCGACAAGTGGTCAGGCCCCAAGTTAAGTCTTCCTGGCTTAACTATGATCTCAAAGTCATACTTCTGAAACAAAATCATCCATCTGCATATCCTTCCACCCAACACAGGCTTGTTAACCAAATACTTCAAAACAGAATGGTCAGTGAACATTTTAAAATGAGATCCTAACAAATAATGTTGAAATTTCTGCAAGGTATAAACCATAGCTAGACCTTCTCGTTCTGTCGTAGTATAATTCTTTTCTGTTGTGGACAATTTTCTACTTGCGAAAGAAATAGGGTGATCAATATTAGCTTCACCTGACTGAGCCAATACTATACCTAAAGCAATGGAAGATGCATCGACATGAACATGAAACTCCTTACTCCAATCAGGGAATACTAAGATAGGGGCAGTTACCATCTTTTCTTTCAAAATATCCAAGATTTCCTGACATTCAGGTTTCCACTCAAACTTAGTATCTTTATTCAATTTCTTTTCCATAGGGGCTGTAATCTGAGCATATCCTTTAATGAATTTCCTGTAATATCCAGTATGACCAAGCGTAGTGTGAAGTTGCTTAACAGACTTCGAAGGTGGCAAGTTCACAATAATGGCTATCTTCACAGGATCCACCATCAATCCTTGCTTGCATACAATGTGACCTAGCAGAATTCCAAAAGGTGCACAAAAGATACACTTCTTCAGGTTCAATGAAATCTGATGTTGTCTACACTTGTCCAGCATAAGTCTTAAACTGGCTATATGATCTTTCAATAAACCAAATATAGTCCAATCATCAAAGTAAACTTCTAATAACTTATGAATACATTCCTTAAATGCAGATATGACTACTCTAGAAAACATAGCAGGTGCATTCTTCAAGCCAAAGGGCATAACAGTATACTGAAAAGATCCCATTTCTGTAGCGAAAGTTGTTTTATGTCGATCCTCCGGTGCAATTCTGATCTGATGGTAACCTGAAAATCCATCAGTGAAAGAATACACTTCTTGACCTCCGACATTGTCTAAAACTTCATTTTTAAAGGGAGTAGGAAAAGGATCATGTAGATAGGCATCATTCAGCTTCCTCAGATCAACACAGATTCTAATTTCTCCCTTGGTCTTCTTTTCTTGTACCACCATAGGGCTGACCCATTCAGACTCTTCGACAGGCTCAATGATTCCTACAATGAGCATCTTATCTAGCTCCATCTTGAATTTTTCTTTATACTTAGGGTTCAGCCTATAAGGGTGCTGCTTCACAGGCTTCGCATCAGCTTTCAAAGGGATTTTTATTACTCCTATATCACCAAGGATACCTTTCATTTCTGAGAACTTCATCGAAAAATAAGTCCTGATACTCATGGAGAAGTTCAGCCACTTTGCTTACCATTTCTTCATCCCAATAATCTCCAATGGTAGCATACTTAGGCATTTCTTTTGATCCAATGTTTACTTTCCTTGTCTTTATGGGCTGAGTTACTTCAGGTGATTCGACTGTTGGTCCATGTACTTCGCAATGTCCTTCTGACTCGGGAATATTAATGTTGCGAGGGTCATCATCTTCATCAATGGCGAGGTTATAGTATTCTACTGCATTAGCTTCTTATTCCTTCCAATCAGGTTGGTACTCGGCTATTTCTTTATCATCAAACACCTTACTATGGATCAACCTAATAGCTGCATCCAAAGCAGGGAAAACCTCAGTAATAGAAAATGTGAGCACAAAACTATCAACAAGGCTAACCCAACTTACAGTACCATGGCGAAGCTCCACCTCCGCATACCAATTCTTTGCTACAGGTTCCAGAGTGTGTACAAGCCTATGTACCCATCCTTCACAAGGTACATGCTTCCATGCATCATAACACTGCTCCAAATGTTCCTGAGGGCTAGTCTTACCATTAAATCTGCTTCGTACCTCCTGAGGTTGATCCATGAATCTTAGGAGAAGAGACTTTTGACAAGCTCTCCAACTATGAATATACTTTTTATGACCATTCCACCATCTGGCAGCTGTGGCTTTGAATACTAAATCTAGAGTCTCCATTTTCTGTGAATTTGGTACTTTCTCTGAGAATTGCACAATAAAATATTCTGGGTCTGTCAAGCCATCAAAAGTAGGTAAGATTCTTGTTTGTGAACCAACCCATCTGATAGACTTAGTCATTCTTGCACATCGATGTTCATGTAGCTCATAAAGTCGATTCTGCCAATTTTCTAGGCCTTCATCTGAATCAGTCATGCAAGAACTGTCACACTGCCAATCCATTATACCTTCAGTAGTAGGGTTAACATAGTCTTCTTTTTTAGCTGTGATGTTGTAAATATGATCTAAAACATCTTGATCTTCATCTCTGACTGGCTTTGTATACCTTTCTCCTTGAGAATGGTCCAACGGTACTATGACTCTCAAGCCTTTTCCTTCAAAATTCATCTGTCTATTCTTAAGTTTGATTACTGCATCATTGTCTAGTGCCCATTCAAGTCCTAGAAATGCTGGATAAGGGTTGCTATCATCAATTATTTCAATGACTTCAAAATCTGCTAAGGTACTAACTCCATCAATATCCACTGGTACACTAGGGAATCTTCCCAAGGGCACAATCTTCTACTGATTGGCTAATCTCAATTGTATAGGGGACCATTCAAGCATAGGTTTTCCCATTTTTTCCCATGTCTGCTTAGTTAGGACATTCACTTCTGATCCCAGGTCTAAAATGATATCAGTCATGTCATAATCTCCTATCTGAGCATGCAATCTCATTTCTCTTCTAGTCCTTCTAACTCTTTTAACAGTTTTTCCTCTATCAAAGCTTCGCAAGACTAAATAACTTTCTGTAACTCATTCAAAGCATTCTGATTTCTTAATAGCTTCATACAACTCTATAAAAATGATGTCAGCGTACTTACTTGATGCGGCGAAGCTTCTTGAAACTGTAACTACTGGTGATGCTGTTGCGTAGTTGCTACTGATGTTCTCGGGTCAGCAAAGTCTTTTTTAGCTTCCATAAATGTTCCTTTTTCTCATCCAATATTGAAGGCTGGAGTTTTCTCTGGGGTCTTACGGACCCAAGCCTTGTCAGGCTATTTCCCCTTAGTCTGCACCTGCATTGTAGTTCCACTCCTTGTAACAACGTTAATGGCTGGGACATGTCTTTTCTCTACAGCAATCATCTGAAGATTCTGAGTAGGAGTGCCATTTCTTTATTGTATCTTGGCTATCAACTGTGGGCATTGCTCAATCACATGATCGACTGCTCTGCAATATTGAAATGTCGTAGTTGGGTCATTAGAGGAAATTTCAACTCAAAATGGGCCTTTTAAATTTTATTCAAATTCCATGTCATCATGTGTTATCCAATGAAATTGCTTTAAATTTGAAATACCGTATAGGTATTAAACACTTTTTTAATATAAATTTGGGGATAGGTATCATTAAAAAAACTACTTTTTTTGTTTGTATTTTTGACATATCTCCCCATGTTTTTACTCAAATTTCGATTGGGAGAGATCGTTGGATGTGGAATTAAATTCCACATCCAATGAGTACCTACTCGGCATACTTTTGATGGACCTCGCTGCCCCAGAAACAAGAAATACCTGAAAAAAATGGAATGATGACATCATCATTACATTTTTTCTGGTATTTATTGTTTTTGGGGCAGCAGGGTCCATCAAAAGTATGCTGAGTGGGTACTCGTTGGATGCAGAATTAAATTTCGCATCCAACGAGCTCTCCTAATCGAAATTTGAGTAAAAACACGGGGAGATATGTCAAAAATACAAACAAAAAAGTAGTTTTTTTCTTTTCTTCCTCCAAAATTAATAAATATTATTTTATTATTTTAACTATTATTTTATTAGTTCATTTTAGGAGGCCCATTTTGAGTTGAAATTTCCTCTAATGTCTGGCAGTCTCTAGCTACATGTCCTGCCTGATTACAATTATAGAAAATAACCTGGCCTCGACCTCTTCTAGGCATACCACCACGACCACGACCTCTGAAATTACCTCGACCTGGTGTACTACCACAGTAACCATATCCATCATTACCTTGTGCATCGGTTTGTACCCTATAGGCATCATAGGTTCGCTCTCTCATGAGGTCAAAGCTGCAACATTCATCTTCGTTGTGTCCAATTAACTTACAGAACTTGTAGTAGGGATTCTTAGGTACTTGAACATATCTCTGTAGCAGGTAGCAATATTCAGGTCAATGCTGGCTAGTTGTTCTACAGAGCTCACAATATAGGACATTAGGGTTAAACGGGTTTGCTGCACCAGTATTCAAATAATTTCTTAATGCAGGACATTGTTTTTTTTCATGACCTTTTGTCTTAGATCGTGTACACCAAACCTCTTCTCGAATAGATTTCCCTTTTTTCATGTCGCGAAGCTCCAAAACCATTTCTACTAACTATGCCTATATCTGGGCTATTCTAGAGTTATCTCCAACGAGAGCTGTTTCAAGTTTCATAGTAATTTCCAATGCTTCTTGCTGATCAGCAACCTTCTGTTGCATAAGTGGAGTCCTGATATGAGGCAATAGTGCTGCAATGAACCTTTATTTATGTTGTTCTGGTCTAATAGTGAAACTAACTTGATCCAACAGAACCTTGAACCTCTGATCAAAGTCCCAAACTGATTCACCTCGCTTCTGCTGAATTTCTTTCAGTTCAGTTATACACTGTGACTCTGATTTAGGCTTCTTGAATTATTTGATCATTGCTTTTTTAATATCAACCAAGGCATAGTTCTGAGTACTGGAAAACTTCATAAACCAGGTCAAAGCTCGGTCTCTGAAAGAGGTGACCAGCTGTGCTCTTCTTGTATTTTTATCCATAATATTCTTAGCAGTCCAGACAGCTTCGCATAAGAACCAAAATTGCTTTGGATCCTCTGATCCAGTTCCTTTAAAGACTGGGAGCTTGATATCATCATTCACATGGGCCATAGTGAATCGAGGGGGGGGAGGAGGGGGAGGAGGAGGGGGACTGGTAATAGGGGGGAGACTGGTAACAGGGGGAGGGGAAATTACTGAGGTAGACTGACCTGCGACAAGACTACTAGGGTTACTTGCATACTGCGAAGGGTTCTCAAGGATAACAAGTCTTTGCTGCAGAGTTATAGGAGGGTTTCTAACAAAAGGGGTTTCTTTGGATTCAGATTCTTCTGGACTTATTGAGGTATAACCGGTATTCTAGCCTAGGGTATAGGATCCAAAATTTCTCTTGTATCTTTTACCATTGCGAAGCAAACCACTTTGTTCGTCGAAGTCACTTTCGCTTCCAAACATAGGTTAGTAGCAATAAATCTAGCAATCTTATTGGATAAGCAATATTCCTTTCTTAGCCAAGAGCATTTTAATTTTTAGACTTAATGAATTCAGGTACTTACCCCTTGGTCCTTTGAAAACCTGTCTTTCTGCTTCGCTGAAAGAAGTATGTGTGTCGATGGCGAAATCCATCACAAATGCTTCAAGGGTTCGCGTTATCCAGAAGTCAACAGCTCTTGATACCACATTGTTCACACTTTTCAACAACTTAATTCTTTCTGGGGTCCAGTCAGGAGACTGATCGTCTTTGAAGTTTGTCTTTCTTTCTGTCAACTTGGATAACTACTGGTGCAATTCTATGTGGATACTACCAAAGAAAATTTCATAAATATCAGAAAAAACGTACCTTTGCAAGAATTCGTCTGAGCTACAACGAGGGTCCTTATTCTCTTGTTCAACAAATTTCAGATAGGTATCCTCAACCCAGTCATCGATTTCTTTTACTGAGGGCCTCCAAATCATATCCCTCCAGGTACGACGTAGATCCCTCTTGAAGCAGATACTAGTTCAACTGGCAACGGAACTAATTTGTTGGGATAAGGGAAGACCAAGGTTCTTATGGTTTTCTCTTTGCACCAACAAACAGACCCACAGTGTTGGCCCTTTCGGAAACAACCTGCAAACAGGTTGCAGTCTCACTCGAAACAGCTATGGGGTGCCGCAGAATCAAGTTTCTGCAGGAAAAAGAGGGATATTACTATACCTTTGGCCTTAATAAAGAATAATTATACAATATAGAGCTTCGACATTCACTTAAATAGCTTCTTAGTTTAGATAAAAAGATAGTTACTTGCTTAACCCTTAACTAGGAATTCACAACGAAGTTAGTACTTAGCAATATGTCTTACTTATCATTCACCTACTTATCAAATGCATAAAAACATAAGAGGAACACAATAAAAAGAACCACCACAACACAAGATATACGTGGTTCACCCCTAGTGTAGGGGCTACGTCCATAGAACTGCGTTTATATTCAACTCTTTACAAACAACATAGTTTTGATCTACGCACTCAGCTGCAAATCTTCTCAACAGCCCAAAACTGCGCACTCAGTTGCAGAACCTTTCTTCCAAAACCCTCTACGCACTCACTGTAGAGGTCGTCCACGCACTCAGCTGGGACTTAACCTTAACCCAAAAATAGATCTTATCTTCTTCGTATCACATCAGCATCATAACACAAAGAGTCTACCAATTGCCCTTTACTCCTTTACATAAGTGCCTATTTATACAAGTGCACTATTACAATACCATGGGTTTAAACCATGGGCTTAAAAACCATGGGCTTAAACCATGGGTTATTTACAAAAAGAGGGGCTTCGACCCAACCCCGAAACCCCTAAGACTATTTTGGACCGCAACTCTGCTTACAAGCTTCGCACCAAAACCGTGGAGTTTCCAAAATTAAGGATATTCAAGGTCCAAGCCCCAACAATTGTAGAAAGTGCTGATGTGAAAGTAGTTGTCTGAGTTTGGAGCATGTCCTAAAGAACACCAGTTCCCAACTATTCTAAAATTTCCATTCTATCATTATTGGTTTGGTTCTTACATATTTCTTGCAGACATGGACTCTTTTGGTAACGCCTCTGTTTTAAAATCTTCTTGTTATTCTTCTTCAATTTTCGAGAAACATTGCAAGGCTTGTTGTGTTTGGTGATCTTATTTGTTGTACTCTGTAACTGTTTATTTTCTTGTTGTAAATATTTAATTGAGTTCTTGCATTTCTTCAGTTTTCCCTTAAGCTTCTCATTGGTATTATTCTTACTAATTTTTGGTTGCTACAAGATGTCAACTTCTAGAAACTCCACTTCCATAGAAATATTTTCAGCTTCAGGCTCAATAGGACAGGTTTGGCCAACATACTAAAATTATTGTTCTTCCTTTGAATAATCTTGAGTGAATGGACCAGTCTTGGGTAAATAAAGAATTGCATTAATTTCCTTTTCCATACTTGTTAGAAACACAACATTTTTTTTCTCATTTTCCATTGAGTAATTTTCAGAAGTTGTAAGGATAAATACCTACTTCTTGGTTTTCTTGTCAAGTTCAAAATTTCCAATCTTAGTATTTTCTTCAAGTCCAACTATTTATTTCTTCTTGTTTAACTTGGAACTGCCTCTAGTTCAAATATACCTCAAAACGGATGCCACGGGCTCTTGCTTCTTTAATGTTATTTGCACCTTTTATGGAGGACTTTCAATATTGATAACCCTTTTCTCTTTCAAAGAAGGATTATAGATAGATTTGGTGTTAAGCCTAAATTTATTAGTGGGACTTGTATGTGATCCTCTCAGAGGATAGGCACACTACAAATATTTTTTTCCCTTCTGATTTTTTCCTTGGCTCTTTCCATAAAGAGGGATATGTAAAGTCTCCTCCATTTTCAAATTAATCTCCTTAGGGATAGACTACATTTCATATTCCTTCAATTTTGTCTCTGAAGTTTTAATATTCCCTTTTCATTTTCAATTGCCTTCTAGTTCATGATTAGGGTTTATTTTCCTCGTTTTATGAGAAAATTATAGGCTTTACCTAGATGAGATCCCTTCTTCTGGTTCTATTTTTAGTTTACCAATATTATTTTTATGATTAACTGTTTTAATACTCTATTTTGCAGTTGAATAATCAGCTCTTCTTTCTTTAGATATTTCAGGGGTTACAAATTTTCCAAAGGAACTATCTATGTGATATTCCAAAGGCTTACAATCTAATATCTCAAAACTAGAATATGATAGGAATTGATTCCAATCCCTTTGATCCTTTTTTAATTCTTATACTATTTGTGGAAATTAAGCCCAAGATTAGATCAATTAAACTCACAAAAATAGCTTGAAAACATGCATAGATTCACTAAAAAAAGGAGACTATATGTGGTGCATAACAAAAGCTTCTATTCAATAAGTTTACATAAGAAAACCTTATGGAAAAATAGTCTATCCATATATATATTTACATCATAGATTCGAATGCATACAGATTCCATTCGAATCAACACAAAAGCAACCTTACTTAACTAGTCAAAATCCCCAATACGTGCATAAAACACTTTCCTAATATGTCAAGAAGCTCATGAATTGGCTGACTGAGTTGTTACAGCTGGTAAGTGAAGGAAAGTGGCAAAACTCATGCTTTTAAAAGAGAAAAATAAGGAGGGTGGGTTGTTTAAAAAATAAGGCAGTTGCCTTAAAACTAGCTTTCACCCTTTGCCTTAAATCTGTTGAAAAAGTAGGAAACTTTGGATAAGGAAGGAATGCACATTTTCTAGAATGGGAATTCTGATGGGTTGTTAGAATATTATCCTGAATCTTTCCAAAATTATCCTGGAGGTATTTTAGGCATGTTTGACCACAAAAATGCAAATGGATGGCAACTAGCTAGTGTAGGATCTAGGAATTTAACCAAAATGATTAAATTTTATATCCCAAGTATGGTAATGGGTTTTGATTATTCTAACACACCCTCTTAATCCTAAATTATGTAAAATATAATAAATATATCAGAAATATAGGGCCTAGCAACAAGTCTTAGTCACCCTTTGCACACTACTTGTCCATACAAAATAAGGAAAGACACAAAACCACAAAGGGAAAAATCCTCCCTTAAACATGAACATGAACAAAATTGTATGAAATATTGTCTTCAATCATTCTTCACCACATGATCAGTTACCCCAAATAGTGATTTTAGATTCCTGAAATTATTCTCATAAAACACCTTGGTGAAGATGTCTACAACTTGCTCATATGATGCTTAGTAATGCAGAGCAATGACTCCATCATGCACAAGCCCTCTGATGTAGTGCATATGGATCTCTATGTGTTTGGTTTACAGACTCATTACCGGATCAGTTGAGATTTGAATGGTACTTTGTTTTTCACAATAGATGACTGTAGAAGTCTTAGATTCAATCCCAAACTCTCCAAGTATTCCCTGCAACCACAAACATTGAGTTGTTGCATTCACAACTCCTCTGTATTCTTCCTCTATAGGTGAAAGTGAAATCACACTTTAATTTTTACTTGAATAGATGATTGGTCCATTTTAAAGCATAAAAACATATCCAAAAGTTGATTTTTCTATCAGTTTTATCACCTGCCCAATCAGAGTCAGTAAAACCAACTAACTCTAGGTCATATTTTGCAACATAATGAATCCCATGTGTTCTTGTTCTTCTTACAAAGTTTAGGAATATTTTTTATGCCCTCAAAAAGATTTCATGAGGATGGTACATGTGTCTAAAAGCCACACTCATTGCATAATATATATCAGGTCGAGTATGAGTCAAATAAAGAAGACAACCAATCAGCTGCCTATACAGTGTGTTGTTTACCAATGGAGTTGACTACGCTTCTTCAAACTTAACTCTTGAAAGGAAATAAGTATTTATTGGATTGAAATCCTTCATGTTGAAATTATTTAGTAGGTTTTAAGCATACTTGAACTGATGTAACTTGATTCCAATATCTGATTGAGAAATTTAAAGCCCCAAAAATTGGCTTAACAATCCCAAATCTCTCATGCAAAAAGCATGGGTCATTGCACCCTTTAAGGAGGCAATTTATTTCTTGGAAATTCTTGTGATAAGAATGTCATCCACATAAAAAACAATAATAATTATTGAACCATGAATTATATTCAAATATAAATTTGTATCAGACTTGCATCTACTATAGCTCAGTGATAGAAAAAATCCATCAATCTTGGCATACCAAGCTCTTGGAGCTTGTTTTATCCCATATAGTGATTTATTCAACCTGCACACAATATATGGATTAGTAAAAAAACCTTGTGGATTCTTCATATATATTTAATCTTTCATATCTCCATGTAGGAAGAAACTCTTCACATCCATGTGATGCACCTCCCATTGCTTGGAATCTGCAATATCCAAAACTAGTCTTATGGAGTCCATCTTTTCCACTGGTGAAAAGGTCTCAATTTAGTCAATTCCTTGGGATTGGTATAATAACTTGGAAACTAAACTTTAATTATACTTAAGAGGAGATCCATTAGTAGAAAAATTTGTCTTGAATACCCATTTGAACTTGGTTAGCTTTCTTCCTGGTGGAAGATTGACTAGTTCCCATGTCTCATTCTTTTGGAGAAAATGGTAATTCCTTCATGGTTTTTTGAAATATTGGATATTATGATTCTTATTCATATGTTTTTGTATATCAATCAACCATTAGATAAAACTTTTCAGAAAATAAAGGGTCCTTGGCAGAAAGGGAACTCTCAAAATGAGATCTAGTTCTTCTAGAATCACCAAGATTCCCAGCTAGTTCCCCAACTGCATGAATGGTATTTTATACCCACTTTGTACTTGTAGGTGTGTTAGTATCTGATAATAAATAACAATTATTAGACATATCATAATCAGAAAACTTATCATCCTCTTCACTTGCATTCAAAGGTGGAGCTGGTGAAGAGGACTCTCCAAGTTTTGTTGTTGGCATAGGCTCTTCTTAAAACTGAACACTCCTTTCAATAAAATATATTTTATTTATCATGTTGATCAGATTACACCCTTTGGAATATTTATAATACCCAAAAAATAGGCACCCTTTACTTTGGGGTTCCCAATCCTTCCTCTTTTCTGTTGGAATTCTAGCCCATGGCTTAGAGCCAAAAATCCTGAAATGAGACACATTTGGCTTGTGCCCACTTCAAGTTTCGAAAGGATTTATTCCATAAAGATGTTTATGAGGAACCCTATTCTAGATGTAGGATGAAAAATTTATATCTTCATCCCAAAAATTTGGTGGCAAATTCTTAGACTCCATCATACAAGTAGCCATCTCCTTGAGAGCTCTATTCTTCCTCTCAGCAACACCATTCTTCTGAGGTGTGTAGGGAAAAGAGTGTTACATATGGATACTTGCATATTAAAAATATTGAATGAAATTAGACTTTTAATACTCACCAGAATTATTATATATTAGGATCTTGAGCTTTATTCTATACTGATTCTCAACTAAGGCTTTGGAAACCTTGAAGGTGTCAAAAAATTCAAACTTATGCTTGAGGAAGTAGACCCAACAATATCTAGAAAATTCATATATGAAGGTTAGTACATACTTGTATTGACTCATGGACATATGAGGAAAAGGACCAACAATGTCGCTGTGTGTGATATCAAGATGTGCAAAGGTTCACTTGTGACTGACTCTCTCATACTTATGCTCTAGGGTTTTCCCTAGAATGCAACCCTCACAAACTCCTTTGGAAAACTTGATCTTTGGAAAACCTATAACCATGTATTTCTCACACAAATATGAATTTTTTTTTATTTAGATGGGAAAACCTATCATTCCAAATATTTTTTCCTTCATTAGCATGAATGAGGAGAGCATAGGGGTTTGAGAAGGGCATGAAGTGTGAGAACTTGTACACTTTAAAACTATGATCCACAAAACCTTTAGAAATGACTCGACCATTCAAAATATTATAGATTTCAACATCATTGGGAGTACAAAAAACCTTATTAGGATACCCAATGTGGGTCATCTGATAAACTGACAAGAGATTAGCAGCAAGACCTGGGAGATACAAAACAATATTGAAGGAAACATGGTCAAGATCTATGCTACCCTTACCCTTACTTTCAGTTTTTGAGGTATCTCCCAAAAAAATATTTGGACCATTCAAATAATCAAGAGAGGAGAATACCTCCCTTGTAAAAACCATGTGCCTTGAAGCTCTAGAATCAATGATAAAGGAAGGAGATCTTACAATGCTTGTAACCAAGGCATGGACTCTCTCCTTGTCATCGAAACTTAATCCTCCTTCCTTATTCTTTGTGCCTTCAGGAAGAGCGATGTTGTGTTTTTCTAGGATTTGAGTCAACATATCAATTTTTGTCTTCATGCAAGATCTCTCAGGATGAAATCCCTTACCATAGTATGCACACTTGCTCATTTCACCTTTACCCTTCTTATTCTAGGAGTTATTATTCTTGGAGTTTGAGAAATACTCACGAGACTTGGACTTGTCTCCTTTTTGATAAGAAGGCTCCTTATCATTCTTATTTCTTTTGGAATCCAACTTTAAATATCCAACAATAAAATCTTGATACTTGTAAGGCTTGATGGTTCCCATCATGATGAATTTATATTTCTATTGGGTCAAGGATTCCATGAAATATTCTAGTGAAGGCATCTTCCAGGTTCTAGCTGTCAGCTTTGTGGGGTGGAAGGTCAAAACAAATACTGATTAGTCAGGGCCAATATTTTAAAGGATGGCCAAGACTACTTGTTCATCTTTCTTTTCGATGCCACACTATTTCAGCTACAAAACCAGTGATTTGAACTTAGAGAAGTAGACTTGCAAGGATTTGAAGCTACTTGGACTTAGTGAAATCAACTCATTCTCTAGTTGATGTCCCCTCATTTCATATGTATTCCTAAAATAAAGTTTTAAGCTTTCCATACTTCATTTGGTGATGTCAATCCATCAATATGGAAAAGAAGGTCTCTCGAAATGTTGAGACACAAGAGACCATATGCCTCATCCCTCCTATTATGCAATTTAATGTTCTCTTACACTGCAGTAGGCTTAGCCTTAGTTTCCATGGTCACTCTGTAGAGGTCTTCACTCCTCATCAAAATCTCCATTTGTACCTTCCATTGGAAGTAGTTAAATGGAGTCAAGATGATATTGTGAGATTGATCCATTCTTCAACAATTATGCCCTTGTATAGACAGAATGTGCTCCCAATGAATTATGTCATGTAATATCCCTGATATGATATGATATCATAATATTATCTCTACAGTTGATATGGATTAGAATATGAAATAAAATTTTAATGTTAAACCATTCACTTCTTTATGCATGTTAAATTGTGGGCATTGCCAAAAGAGATAGGAATGGTAGAGGGATAGGGGAACAAACCAAGAAATTTTTTTTGGACAGATTTAGTTCTTTCCCTAAGCACATGTAAATTGGGTACCATTTAGGTTTCGGATTCAGCTCCGCTGAAGCCTACTCCCATGATTTTGGGTTTCCCAACTGTGCAAACTAGGAAGAACTGTCACTCCATTAATATAGTGTCTAAGGAAGCTGATGTAGCTATGAAATAAGGTTATCAGACAATATATATAGGTATTTTTAGTTTTATAACATATTAGAGGAAATAAAGGTGATTATTCAAGTTGTAAAGGAGAGACTAGCTCACAGGTAAGCTCACTAGCTCCATCTTCAGGCTTTCCAAAACAAGGTAAGGGGGTCACAAATTATCTGTTTAGGACTTGGTAGACTTATATATTCCAATTAATGACCCATAAGAATAAGAATGGAGGTATTTGGAGACTTATATGTCGAATTATGAAAGTTATGGTAAAACTAGTCATTTATTAATGCAAATCTAGACTAAGTTGGCTAAAACAAGTAAATCTCAAACATATTGATTAAGATTGAAATAAAATTTACAGAGACTATTTATAACATCATATTACAGCCAAATATGTTGAAACTACCCTCATTAATTATCTATAACACTCTCTTTAATAATATGCATCATTACAATGTAATTTAGAGGCAAAAACCATAGGAGGACTTGGAGGTTTGAACCCTCAAGTGATAGAAAATTATGGAACTATTAATGAAAGCTGATGCAAAGTCACAAATAAATGGAATCTGCTATCAAATCTTGAATCAACTCTGGGTGGCTTCTCCTTAGCTTTAGTATGACCTGCAATGAAAATGGGAAGAAGAGGGGGATAAAGGAAGATGGGACTTGGGGCACATCACCCAAGAGACTGAGGCTCATCAATCAATGTTGAATATTAGATTCAATCAGTACCAAAACATAGATCAACCAAACTAAGAAATGGAGTTAGAATTGTCTTTAAATAGACCTTGGGTGACTTGTTGAGCAATTCAATCACTTATTGAGCAAGTTACCACTTTCTAAACCCTAACCATAGCCACATGGTGTGCCATCCTTGAAAAAATAACATGTATGATTCAAGAGAGATGTTTCTCTGTCAACAAAATTTCATCTAAATTCAAAACTATGCCCTCTTTATGCACAAAGTTTCATGCTTTTTCTCATGACAACTTTTCTGCACTTTCTGCTTTTGTAACTAAGCCTCTAAATGGAAACTGCACCCTCCTTAGATACAAAGTTCCTTACTTTTTCTCGTGAAATATTTTCTGCACTTTTTTCTTTTGTGACTGTGTCTCTAAATGGAAACTGTGCCCTCCTTAGGCCCAAAGTTGTATGCTTTTTCTTTTGACATATTTTCCTAGATTTTGGTTTCTTTCAATCTTTTCTGATTGCTTTCTTTTGTCAATGGATTTGATAGTTTCTATTTATCCTCCTAGGAAATTTGGATTTACCAAATGCTCCCTCCTGACATGGAAACTTATTTCCACATAAATTAATAATGACAAGAAATAAACTAAGTACAATCCTCCTAAATTGTTAATCCCCTAGGTTAATTAATTAATGTCACTTTTGACCTCCTAAGTGTTTGGAAAGGTCAACACTTTGGTGTTCAATATTTTGGGGACATGACAGTCCTCCCCTCCCAAGTATGCTTGTCCTTAAGCATAAGCACTCTAGAGTGCTACAAAATTTTTCCACTAGGTTTTTGCTGCACCACTATGATCATAGTCATTTATTTAATGACCACTTGTTTTAACAAAAGTTTCAACCCAGTTAAGGTAATTTAGTAGAATTATTGGATCTTAATTCCTCCTATGTAAGGATCCAAATGTTTTTGCCCCATTTGTAAAGATATCATTCCAAAGAATACCAAGGTCCCATGGTATTATCTGCCCCCTTCCAAACATCAGTAACAACAACAAAATTTTATCATCGTAGAGGATGAAAATGAGGATGTGAAAATCATACCACCACATTTACAACTTGTCACTCCCAATGCTAAACTGAATATCTTTGAGACTCTCCCAAAAAGCATGGAACTTCTTAATGTGGGACCAAATAATCTTGAGCCTCTCTAATGTATGAAAAATCATGTGCAAGGTAGCGCTATAACTTACATCACTGGTGATATGAAGACACAGGTGGTTATACCATGCCCTTCAATGCATACTGAGCGCATCATATAGAAGCCATACATGCTCATTCCACTTCTCATACAATTTATATGATGTGTCTAATGTATCTCCATCAATGCAAGGAAGATGTTTACCCTCTAGAGAACACATCTCAATCATGTGTATAGATACCCAATCAATGGAAGAAAAAAATTCCATGCCAAATGATTCAAGTGGAAATAAATCAAATACTATTGATGCACTTGTCAAACAACATGGATTTACCATAAATCCCTCATCTAGAAGAACGGGATTTTCTTGCTCCTCATGTGCTATAAGTTGAAAAAATCTTTTCACCCAATTTTCATCTCCACATGATGTGTCTAAAATAGAAGTGTGGGGTGAAGAATTGTGAACCAACTCCCTACAACACTCATACATCAAGCAGATGGATGCAAAAAATCCTCCATTGGTTGGATTAGTGACAGTTTGGTTATGTTCCTCCTCCAAAAATGTACAACATTTTCCTAGAGGAAACTCATAATCTCTTAGGAACCATGCAAGTGCTTTCTCTTCATCTTGCTTGATCTCAAATTACTCAAGCACATGCAAATCATAATGCACCTCATGTCCATGTGTATGGGAGATATCTAATGGCTACAAAATAAGTCTTTGATACTGTTCATATGTCAATACAATGACAGTCCCAACAAAAAAATTATTGCAGAAATAAAACTCTTCACCTCCCAAGGTCTTCATTCCAAAGGTGTCTCTATCCACCCAATCAATGGATGAATAAGGAATTTTATTTTTTGATCCATATGGAATGTGATTAGAAACCTCCTCTAGATCATATTATACCATACATAAGGGTATGTCATAAGGTTTCTCCTTCCAATCATGTGTGTAATACAACCCTCTACTGATGCCAGTAATTCTAGTGCATCCTGGATCCTATATTTCGGTGATGTATTTATCTACCCAATCCATGAATAGATAATCATATTTATTTGATGATTCATTTGAAATGTCCTCTTCCATATTTCTAATAGATAAGAACACTTCATCCTTCCTATCACTCTCAATGAGTGCTTGGCCAATATTTTCTTCTTCATAGATTTTCACAAACATCTGTAGATCTACTCCATCCTCATGGTTTTCCTCCACACGAGGTTCCTTTAACACATCCAAGGTAGTTCCCACCATGTGCACCTGATTCTTTTCCATGAAAGATGAGGAATGTGATACATTCAATTCCCTTGGAATTTGATCATTTTTCAACCTTGACTCTTGAAGAGCTTCTTGGGTTCTGTTCAAGGAATCATATGTAGCCTCCCATTTAATATGGAGCATTTTAGACTCTTTTTTTTTCTTCTTGAATGCACAATGGTACATTTCAGAAACCATGAAGAGATTATCTCTGTCAGATAATAAGTTTGTATAACTCTCCTTCATATTGGCCATGCCTTCTTTAAGTGCTATGCACTATTCCAGAAAGGCTTCTCCTTCCATCTCTCCTCCAGAATCTTTTCAACAACATCTTTCCACCAAGCAATTGATGTGAACAAAGTTCATGCCTACCATAAGCTTCTATATTTCCTCCTTTAGCGATCCACTCAACTGATGTGGCTCACAAACAAGATACTCCACCAAGGTTTATTCTTCTAATAGATGGCATATAAGAACATTTTTCTTGTAGCATGTATCCACAACACAAAACTCATTCTCAACATACAGGTCAAACTTTGAATTTTCTGCAAAATCACTTCCATGATGTGAAGTGGAGGGAAACTCTAAAGGTTGGAATGACATGTGATATTTACAAAAAATAGAAAGAACCTCATGCCTTGGCATTTCATCATCATCATATTCATGTAAGGACACTATGGTGTCCTTCTCTTCCCCCAAATTCTCAGGTTCACACCCAAATGGTGTGGCATTGTCTTCATTTTCATTATTTGGCTCAAAAGGTGACTGTAACTCTAATTTGTAATCTTATTTAGGATATTATCCAAAATATTTCTCTCCACCACCACATGATACAATATCCTTAGCAGTGTTCCGAAGATCATTCATAAATAATCTGGAGAGCATTCGTTTTCACTTTCTTCTTCCATACATTCACCTTGCAGTGACTTGCACTCCACCTCATGAATATATTCCTCTACTTCATTTACATAATCCTCATCATTAAGGATTGAATTTCCATTCTATTCAAATTCATCTTGGAGTGACTTATGCTCCTCCAAAAGTAGATATTCAACCGTGGAATCACCCTTGTATAAATCACTTTCATTGTATGATTTGGAGGATATTTCAAGGATCTGCAATATAGAGTGATTAGTGCATAAATCAGAATTTTGATTATATATTTGTGTTTCCTCTTCCACAGATATAAGTGTAGGATCTGCTTAAGTATCTTCATCTATTTGGAATATTCTTGTGATGGATTGTGATATTACTTAGGTATCACTTCTCCTTTATCTCTTTTGTCTCCAGGTGGCAACCATCTAGTCCCCACTTTCTTGCACACTTCATCAATCATGTGTGCAATCATTTCATGTTTGTCCCATAATATGGATCTTTGAATAACTTCTGTACCTTTCATTGTATGATTTGGAGTATATTTCAAGGATTTGCAATATAGAGTGATTAGTGCATAAATCAGAATTTTGATTATATATTTGTGTTTCCTCTTCCACAGATATAAGTGTATGATCTGCTTAAGTATCTTCATCTATTTGGAAATATTATTGTGATGGATTGTGATATTCCTTAGGTATCACTTCTCCTTTATCTCTTTTGTCTTCAGGTGGCAACCATCTAGTCCCCACTTTCTTGCACACTTCATCAATCATGTGTGCAATCATTTTAACGTGTGTCCCATAATATGGATCTTTGAATAACTTCTGTATCTTAAGAGTACAGTACTATTGAAAATAAAGGTCCTTCGTAAGTCCATCACTCAATCCCCAATAATCTGCAAGGTACATAACTGATTCCTTTGTCCTCCCTCTATAAGGGAGCCCATCATGAATAGATATAGGGCTCAAGACTTCATGATAGGATGAAAAATAGAAGTCATCATTTTCATCACTTAGTAGACCTCCATCAACATAGGGCCTTCTTATTCTTCATATTGTCCGCAATACTCTTCATACTGCTTATCGTAGTCTTCATCAGAGTATGGCATGGATGAAAAAAAATTATTCTACTTGAGAGATTACTTTCCACAGGATGTGCCAAGGAAACAGATCAGACACCACTGTAATATCCTTGATCTAATATCAGATCAGAATATTATATATGCAACTGATATGGATTAGAATATGAAATAAATATTTAATGTTAAACCATTCACTTCTTTATGCAGGGTGAAATGTGGGCATTGCTAACAGAATTGGGAATGGTAGAGGGATAATGGAAGCAACCAATGCAAAAAATTTGGAAAGATTTAGTTCTTTCCCTAATCACATCTAAATTGGGGACCATTTAGTTTTCGGAATCAACTCTGTTGAACCCTACTCTCATGCTTCTGGGTTTCCCAACCATGCAAAATAGGAAGAACTGCCACATCCATTCAACTAGTGGCTAAGGATGCAGATGTATCTCTAAAATAAGGTTTCCATATAGTATATAAATCTATTTGTATTTTGATAACAGATTAGAGGCAAGAAAAGTGATTCTTCAAGTTGTAAAGGTGAGACTAGCTCCATCTTCATGGTTTCCCAAACAAGGTAAGGGGGTCATGTATTCTATGTTTTGGAGTTAGGAGACTTAGATATTACTGTTAATGACCCATAATAACAAGAATGGATTTATTTGGAGACTTATGGGTCAAATTATGAAAGTTATGGTAAAACTAGTCATTTATTAATCAAAATCTAGACTAGGTTGGCTAAAACAAGTAAATCTCAGCCATATTGATTCAAATTTAAATAAAATTTATGGAGAATATTTATAACATCATATTACAGCCAAATATGTCTAAATTACATTCAGTAATGATCTATAACACTCTCTTTAACAATATGCATCATTATAGTGTAATTTAGAGGTAAACATCAAAGGAGGACTTGGAGGTTCAAACCCTCAAGTGATTGAAACTTGTGGACATGTTAATTACACTGGATACACAATCATAAATTTCTACAATATTGTATCAAATCCTGAATCAACTCTCAGTGGTTTCTCATTAGCTTCATTATGACCTGCAATGAAAATGAGAAGAAGAGGGGGAGAGAGGAAGATGGGACTTGGGGCACATCACCCAAGAGACTAAAGCTCATCACTTAGTGTTGAATCTTAGCTTCAATCAAGAAAAAAAAATACATCAACCAAAATGATAAATTGAGTTCGATTTGTCTCTAAATATACCTTGGGTGACTTGTTGAGCAAGTTACCACTTGCTAAACCCCAACCCTAGCCACATGGTGCGCCCTCCTTGAGAAAATAGCATGTATGAGTCAAGAGAGATATTTTCCTGTCAAAAAACTTTAATCCAAATTAGAAATTGCACCCTCCATAGGCACAAAGTTTCCTAATTTTTCTCGTGACATCTTTTCTCCACTTTCTGCTTTTGTGACTGAGCCTCTAAATGGAAATTGCTCCCTCCTTAGGCACAAAGTTGGTTGCTTTTTCTCATGACATATTTTTTGCAGTTTTTTATTTTGTGATTGAGCCTCTAAATAGAAACTATGCCCTCCTTAGGCCCATATTTTCCTACTTTTTCTTTTGACATGTTTTTCTTGGCTTTTGGTTACTTTCCATCTTTTCTTACTGCTTGCTTTTGTTAGTGCCTTTGACAGTTTCTATTTATCTTCCTAGGAAAGTTGACTTGACCAAGTTCATCCTCCTGACATGGAAACTTATTTTCACATAAATTAATAATGACAAGAAATAAACTAAGTGCAAGCCTCCTAAATAACAATTTATCAAAATCCCCTTGGTTAATTAATTAATGTCACTTTTGACCCCCTAAGTGTTTGGAAAGAAGGTCAACACTTTGGTGTTAAATATTGTGGGGAAATTACATGTCGATCCTACAAGAAATAAATAGAGGAGGAGAATGATTGAGCTACCAAGGCTCTGATACCATGTGAAAATTAATCCCAAGCTTAGATCAATTGAACTCACAAAAAATTCTTGAAAACATGCATAGATTCACTAAAAAAGGGAGACTGTATGTGGTGCATAACAAAAAATTATATTGAATAATTTTACATCAGCCAACCTCATGACAAAATATTTTTTCCAAATATATAATTACACTAGATATTTGAATGCATAAAGATTCCATTTGAATCAACACAAAAGTAGACTTACTTAGTTATTCAAAATCCCTCATAGGTGTATAAAACACTTTCATAATCTTTCAAGAAGCTCATGAATTGGATGAATGAGTTGTTATAGCTTAGAAGTGAAGGAAATATGACAAAATCATGCTTTTAGAAGATAAAAATAATGAGGGGGAGTTGTGTAAAAAACAAGGCAGTTTCCTTAAAACTAGCTTTCACCTTTTGTCTTAAAAGCTATTGAAAAAGAAGGAAACTCTGGATAAGGCACTAATGCGCACTTACTAAACTGGGAAGTTTGATGGGTTGTCAGAATCTTATCTAGAATCTTTACAAAGTGCTCTTGGAGGTATTTTAGGAAATTTTGACCCAAAAAATGCAAGTGGATGCCAACTAGCTAGTGTAGGACCTAGGAATTTAACCAAAATGATTAAATTTTATATCCCAAGTATGGGAATGGTTTTTGATTATTCTAACACTATTATAAATTTAATAAAATATTGATGGAAAATACTATGCTGAGTTTTGTGAGGAAAATCCCTAACTCTAGCTGACATAAGTGTAAGGATTTTCAAGAGGTAAAATGGTAAATTAATTTTGGAAATTTCATCTAGATTAAGGAGAAATCTCATGTTATATAAGTATATCGTAGAATACCTTCCTTTTCAAGTAAAATACCTCTGAACTAGTTTCAAAATTATTATATTATTCTTTTAACTAGACTTGTGGAATGTATTTTCGCCAATCACAATTCTGATTCCCCTCTTTAAGAAAATGATTAGAATCGACAACCTTGATGCTATGAATATTAAACCAACATTCAAAGTATTAGGGTAATTATCTTGATGTTGTTATTGTGTCCTATATTCCTTGAATATCAAGTCTCCCACTATAACTTAATGGTCATCAAAACCCTCAGCAAGTACTATAACTTGGGAAACTGTTGTATGAAGTTTTGTGATTTCTCATAGAAGAAAAACCAACATGCTCTCTTAAATTTAACTTCAAAATCTAGGTAAGCCCTCAGGATATCTTCTCCTTTGGGATCATATTGAACCACATGTCCACTTTTACGAGAAGGAATTCCTTCATTTCTTGTAAATCATAATTAGAACAACAAATACATTATCCACAATCTCACATTCGCATGAGCAATATTTTCAACAAGAAGAACTAATGATAAAGAAAAATTGCGAAATATATTCTTCTTTTGGATTAGACTAAGCCATCATTATGGATCATGGGTTACATAAATGGAAAAATACTTTAGAAGAAAAAATCACATAAAAAATGATTAATGATAACCCATTAACCTAGTATCGATCTTTCACGATTGAAGAAAACTTACAGTTTTGATTTGACTATGAATTGGATTTTAAATCATTATTCTGACAATTTTGGCAGCACCAACATAGAGGTTTGGTAGTTTTGAAATGATTGGATTCGGAAACATTACCATTATGTATTTCTGTAGCATGAAGGTTTGGTTGCACTGAAATGAAACCTTGATTATATCACTATGAAACCTCTAGAGAGTTAGTATCACATTATTCAAAGGGATTAATTTGTTATGTTATGAAGTTTGATCTTATCAATATGTAGAATCACTCAATGAAAAGAATTGTAGATTTGCAAAAGGTTAGTTGACACAGAATGACCCATATAAATTGTGTCATCCTATGATATTTTACTAACTAACAATCAATTTGAAACAGATTCCTAAAGCAAAGTATTAATGTCATGCGTCAAATAAGTAAACCACAAAGGTTTATCTGAAGTCAGAAATTTAAAAGTAATTACCATGATTTGATTAGGATTAGAAAAGTATGAATTTTAATATAGAAAAATCTAGGTGTTGTAACGTCCCCAACCCTCCGATCGGCGAAGAGGATGCTACCATGCAATTAACCTTACAGGAAACTAGCCCCATGAACATATACATGAAGTTTGAAAATATTTGAAGGTAAAACATGGATACATCATTACCATTCAGCGTAAGCAAAACTATACATTCAAGCATTCTGCATGTTCATTGTATTTCATTAAACGGTAAATACAATTGTAGAGATGAAATATACAAGATAAACAAGGGTACTTATCTTATACGAAGCTTGTCCCACAACCAGCTACATCACTGCAACGTTCCACCCAACCATAGGCCAGTGTTCTCATCAATTTCTTAGCAACAATGCCACCCCCGAGCTGGGCATGACTCCACAAGGATGAAGGGGAAGCTATCCGATTCACACATAACCAAAGATACACAATTCAGCCAATCCCACACAATGGTTTTAACAGGATATTTAGGAAACTGGGGAAACTGGATGCTAAGCTAGTGGGATCCTTGAAGAGCTAAGGACACCTACACCAAAACTAGCCTGACTTCTAGGACACCCACACACACCCAACACAAGAAAATCAGTCCCTTGTCCGCTACACAGTCCCTCAGGCCCTAACCTCCCTTCTAGTGATATTCATGGTTGTGGAGAAGAAAGACAACCCTCTAGCTCTATCTGTGTGGCTCCCAAACACACCAGGTTTATCAAGCATACCAAGCCTTCATTCCCACCCCAACACAGTTCAAGGACCAACCACTGCATACGTGCAGCAAAACAAGAGATTCATAGCTCTGACTAGGGAATCTGATTCCTGAGTCGTTCTTGGCCCTATCATGGCCAAAATGACTCAATAAGACTCTACAACAACCAGAAACAAAAATGAACCCTCATCAAACCAAAATTCATGGGGAGAACAACAGCCCCGATCTCAACACTAAAGCAACAAGAAATACACAGCCTGAAATGGAAGGGGAGATCCGACTCTTAGCCTAGACAGGGGCACATATACACAGAACCCCAAGTCAGTCTAAGTAATACACACATCCAACATAAATCATGTCCCTGAGGCCGCTCTTCAAACTCGTTGTGTGAGGAAACAGTCCCAACCTGTGCGTGAGGAGAAGAACGAAGAATCCCAACCTGGGCGTGAGGAGAAGAGAGAACGATTGTCTACATGAGGATGGAATGCAATTCTTCCACCCCTGCATGAGGGAAAATGAAGGGCATCTCCTCAGGGCTTGCATGTGGTCAGGAGCTGACAACCCTGCCAGACTCACGTTGTCCATGTAGACGTCTTCCCAAGGTAATAACTGCCCCCAACCAACTCCTGCGGAATTAATTCGGTTGGTAGATGAGACAAGGGGAAAAAGGGGTAAGTAAGACAAAAAGGATGGTGGACATATAGATGGGTTCACCTCTTGACACTTGGCTATTCCCAAATGGCTCCCATGGGTTAGGAAATCATGCCCTTTTCATTATCGTTGCATTGACATAGCTGGTTGTAGGTTTTTGATTAATTTTTCATACACAAATGATGTCCAACATTTTAACGTGCATGGCTAGCACAAAATACCATCGGCATCACTTCCAATCGCTGAAACACAAAACGCTAATTCATGGTGGGGCATTTGCCTTTAACTCCATACCATGATTAGTTACAATATTACATCATATGCCTTTTAATGCAAACAGGATCAAAACTGGGGTATTACAGGTGTAGACTTAGGTACTAGTTCACTAGCTCCATATAGGGATGATTTCCTCCCTATGAGGAAACAAGAACTGCAAACCAATGTCATTTATTTTTTGATGAACTATTATGAAAACACTACCACATATTTACTTGTTATAACCATTGCTACAATACTTCTAAATTGTAAACCTGAGCAAAACCATTTTGAAAATTTGTAAATAGTTATTCCATTAGGTTAATGGAGTCTTATTAAATAAAAAACTAATGCGCTTGTATTTACAACTTTTTTAGGCCAGCAACAACCTTAGTAAATAAACAAATGTTTGAGGAAACACCTGCTGATAGGGCCTCCAACAACATCACATCCTTCAATATTTTATAAAAATAGGGTATTGGTACTCAAATATTTTGATACTCAGAGTGGGACAAACTAAATATTATCAAACTTATCATTTTTTTAACTTATCCTCTCTCTGATCATCCCATCTCAAGACCAAATCACGTGGAGAGAAATTATCCTCTTTTGCTCATCTACCAAAGACTACTTTAACTCTATCCCAATGCACCTATGTTTTTTATATTAATGATTATCTAGCCTATTGAATTTCTATCAGCTGATAAATCCTTCCTTGGACTTCATTGGGTTTTTTAATATCTTCCTGCAAGAATTTCATAATTGGAAAAACAAGATCAATGGGGAAAAATATGCTAATTCCATACACTAGTTGAAAAGGAGAAGTACCTATGGATATTTTTAGTACTAATCCTATCTACCCAAAATGCATACTTTAACCTTGTGTTCCATACTTTCTTATTTTTCGGAAAAATGTTGTTAATGAGACTTTAGTTTGTAGTTTCTGCAATGCCATTTCCTTGTGGATAATAAGGTGTAGAATGTTTAAGAATAATATTATACCTTTCACACAAGTGAATCATCTTAGCATACTCGAAAATAGGAGAGTTATCAATTAGAATTTTGCATGGAAACCCAAATATTGTAATAATATACTCCTATAGGAAATTAATGGTTACTTTATCAATCGCATTCTTGGTTGCAATGGATTTCACCCATTTAGGGAAGAAGTCTGTTGCTATCAGGATGAACATGTGTTGGATGCCCATCGAAGGAAGGGTGAATGTTTCCAATAAATTATAATCCCCATTGTTGAAAATGAGCATCTGCCATAATTGGTTTTAATGGCAAAGACAATAACTTCTGTCTTCTAGCAAATTTTCGACACTCCATACGCACTTTGACCTTGGAAAATACATTGAAAAACAACGAAGAACAATAATATACTTCCCTAAGGATTTTGACATATGTTTCCTTCCCATAATATAGACCTCCACAAGCCCCACTATGTAAGTATTCCATAACCATCTAAGCCTCTTCTCCATCAATACACCTCAACAACACACCTTGTGGATATTTCCATAACATAGTTTTGTTCATAATACAATACCTTAAATATTTCAACTTCAGGGATTTGAATTTTTTATAATGAAGTTCAAGTGGGAACTAAAATTTCAATAAGAAAAATACAATATATTTATACGAAAAAGACGCATAGTACTTCTCCATGACTTGAAAATGGTCATTATTTCCATGTGTTTATTTTCCAATACATTGATTCAAGACCAAATTCAACCCAAGTGCTTTGTAATTAGAATCGGCAAGTAATTTTTCTAGACCCTGACGTTTTATCCATTTTTTTGGTTTAATATCTATTTCATACTCAAGAAGTTTAGAAATCCACTTACCCCTCTTACCTTTGTTGTCACGATGAACCAAGATATCTTTCAAAGCAATACAAGGAGTGTTGTAAAGGAAAGTATCCTATGGCTAGGGTTTAAGAGGCCATCAACATACTGGGGTTGAAATGTGGATGCATATAGTTCTATATTTAGAGATAAGAAAGGTCCACACCTGATTAACTGAAGGCTAGTCCAAGATTTCTCTATCCCTTGTCCTTCTCCTCTTCCCCAAGAGACCTACAAAACAAGTTATACCTTCCTTAAACCAAATAGACTATATGAAAAAGAGATTATATTCAATGAAACATAAAAAAAACATAATCTAATATATAATATCATATAATCACAATCAGAGATTCAATATACAAGACACATTGATTTGGGAAGAAGAAGGACATCACATCTTTATTAATCTTGAAAACAAGTACAAATATACCTTCTCTTCAAGTTCCACACCTCACGAAACCTTGCTCTGGTTCTGCTGCTTCTCTTCTCCAAGGAACTCAGCCTCCAATCTCTATAACACAAGGATAATGCTTCTAGGGCAAAGGTGTGGGAAAAGAGAGCTCCAAATCCTCCAGCATAACAATGCAAATATTCAAGTCTCCTCTTATGGACCTCCCTACCTCTATTTATATGCTTAATGAAGAGTTAGGATCGAAGACAAAGTAGTTACAACTGAATGAGTCAGTCGCATAACTACCCAAACTACCCAAATTACCTAAATTTCAAAAAATGTATATTTTTTGACATTTTTTGGAGGTGTACACGAGTATTATATATAGACAATCGCATACGTATGCAGGTTTCCTTAAGTAAACTCATGTACACATCAAAAAACTAATTTTAAGGGTATTTCTAGGCATTTTCAGACTTTGATGTCTTCTAGAAAGTTTTAAAACTCCATATATGGGTCCTCCAAGTTAGGTTTTTTTTCAGTGACTTTCAATGACTTTAATGAAGTGTCATCATGGAAGTGTCGACATGCGACGAAAACATAGGAAAGTGGTCACAAGAAGAGATGTGTCATTTTGAGCTATAACAAATGCCCCCTAATGTATGAGGTTAGAGGGGAAGACAATAGTTGGAATACATTATAAAGGAAACAACTGAGTATGGAGAGAGTAGAGAATCCAAGATCGAAAGGCTCAAACAAAGGTACCTGAAAGAGAGATAAATGTCAGAAAAAACTAATCTCTGGGACATACAAGTCCATATACAAAACATTGCCGTAAAGATATAGGCAGATCCAACATATGTATAACTAATGAAACTATCATGGTCGCTCAATACGCAAAAATACGCCATATCAAATCTAAAGGAGTCATGGCTACAAATGAACAAGGTGGATCCATGCTCAACAATCGATCATAGCCTCAAAAATACAAGGTAGATCTATGTCTCAGCAAAATGTCATATAAACTGTAACAAGGTCTTGCGTAGCTTGGGCAATAGAAAAATGATGATGCTATTGTTAGCCCAAGGTCTTCAATCCAAACTGCCTAAAAGTTACAAATCCTAACCATGCGAATAAAGGAGCTGAAGTTGAGCATGGAGGAAACCGTTTGATTACCAGTCAATAATGAGAACCGTTAACAAACGCGAGGGAAACCACCATTAATGAAAATGGTCTCCAAGGTACCTAGTACATTCTAACAAGTGTGAATACAAGGACTTGAAGTTGAACACTTGAGGAATCCACTGAGTAGGAGACATTAAGGTATTCCCACTACCCAATAGCGATGGAAATTACCACTGATGACTACAATCCCGAAGGTACTGTTATAAACTCTAAATCTCATTCCCAGAGCAAGAGGTGTTGTAGTCGATAGGAAGAGATCCATTGGAAGGAAGGCATTAAGGCACCCTTCATCATCCAACATGAGGTAAGTCAAAGATTAATTGGATCTAGAATTGGTACTGAATTTCACGACAAGGAACGTCGAAGACATGATGTAATGAACTGATACCAAGGAATGGCCGACACAAAAGGTCAAGGCAACTGTAGAATGGCCGACAAAGGTTTAATCCTTGAACAGTGAGCATGACACAAAAGTGACTTAGGCAGCTTTTGACACAAAAGGACGAACGATAAAAATATGCAATGTAGGATACATTGACAGATTCCCCATATAATTGGAAAAGAAACCAATGGGAGGACTAAAAAACTCTGAATCGGGTTAAGGTCAAAACACTAGGAACCAACTATTGATAGACTCAAAACTGGTGCTTTGTTCAAGGAAACAAGACTTGCTGCCATGATGTAAAAAAAAAGTGAATGAACTTCCCTTCCCCTCTTTCTTGCAAAGGTTTAATGAGTCCAAGAAATAAAACTCGGGACCATCTTCATTTTTGGAAAGCTCGAAGAAGAGACAAACGAATGCTTGATAAAGCACTGATTCGTGGATTTTATGAGCCCGAACTAGTACATGCTTGATGATGTTTTCATAGTTTAGAGAGTCTGAAAACTCCAAAGAAGACTCCAAGGGGGTGCTTTTTCGTCCAATTTAGTCTCCTGAGGCCGGAAAATTATAAAACAAACCACAGAAGAACTCTCTTAGATTCCGAAGAAGTAAGGCACACCTTTTTCGTATTTAGTTAGGAAGGTCTGAAAAAGGTTAAATTACCACCTACCCAATGCTCCTTCAAAAGCAGCATATAAGCTGAGTTTTACGAGTGTGAAGGAAGGCAAGATCACTCGGAAAGATCCATTTGATTACGAGAAATGGGGCTTACAACAGTAAACTCAATGATTTGTTCTTTAGGGTTTAATGAGCATGACAAAGACATAAAGTAAACTCAGAATATTTTTCATGTTTAGGTCTAGAGCATGAAAAAGGGAAAACTAAGCTCATACCAGGGGTTCCTTTTCCTTAAGTTTAGTACCTCAGGTCTGGAAAAGTGATAAACCTATGCCTGCAAATACTCTTCTCAATTCCAAAGAAAATAGAGTGTTCCTTTCTTGTATTATTCCACATGGTCCGAGAAAGTGATAACCTACCACCAATGTGGATGCCCATTCACATATTCTTAACGAGCCTGAATGGACAAGTTTACTCAGCAGTCAAGTCTATTTTGAGGAGTCAGACTTGGGCCTAAATAAACTCAATAACTTTCCTGTGAATTTTTAACGAGTCTGGAAAAGTCAACTCGTGACCTCCTTACTATTTTTAACGAGCTCGAAGGAGAGCAGAAAGAATGCTCTAAATGCGAGGAGACGAGTGCCATAGTCAAGCGAAACTAGTTCTAAGCGTGAGGAAAAAACCTATGCATAATGAAAGGAACATGAGTAAGATAAAGACACTCAGGGAAAGTCTCCTCAAGGTAAAGGGTGTCAATTTGCAAAGGCAAAATGATACAAGGCTTAGCGACGACGAGAACAAAGATGAGGGCTTATACAATGAGCTAAAAGCATAAAAGCCGGCATCAGGATAAAAAACACGAGCATGATACATGCAAATGTAGTTACAGCTTGAACAACAAGACAAGGCCAGTAAACAGTGGTGAATCCAACTAAGAATCCTATCTCCAAGAAACAACAGCATCAGGATCATATTCAAAAGAAAAGTTCTGATGTAGGTTACTTTGGCAGAAACACATGCGACTTTGCTATCTTCTACAAATGGTAAATTCAAGGCATAATCGATCAAAGAAGATTCTATAGCACCAAGGATCAAGGGATTATAATTAGTAAGATCAACCTTAGAAGGAGAGAAAAAATCAACAAGGGAGATAGAGTCTGTAGGAACAAACTCAGTATCACATGAGTTGAAAAATTCATAAGAAAAATCAAGCTCATTAGGATCACTGACTTGCTGTCCAAAGGAAAAGTCAAAAGACTCAACAAGACCAATATAAGAAGAAAGGTCAGGCTTATTAGGAAAATTAGGGTTAGACATAGTCACAACTGAACCAACATCCAATAGAAGATCAGACTGTATCAAAGACTTTAGGAAGACTTCATCCAAAGGAAGGAGATCATCTGAGATAGGACACATGTCTAAACTTTCAAATGGATAGACATAGTGGAGAGCAGGGTCCACAGTGTGTATAGGTTGACTCACCTGGTCAACTGCTGGGACCAAGTCCTGAGAATTTAAGCATGAAAACAAAGGCTGCTTCTTAGTAGCAATTGAACGCAAAGGACATGAGGCCACATAGCTCACCTATGGCAGGGTAGTGTCTATAGAAACACTGGGAATCAATACATGAAATACCTGGTCTCTAGTTGGGTCAGGAGACGAATCAAGAAAATCCAACTGATCGATAGTGACAATTTATTTTCCATGATTAAAGTACATCACATGAAAGAATTTTGACACCACAACTTGCATGGAATAGACATAATCACAACCGAGGAGCATATTGAAGTCCAAGGGGTATTCTATCACCATGAAGTCAACTAAGACAGTCTTCCCACCCAAAGTAACAAGTGTTTGAGAAAGATTTCCCAAGGCTATACAAGTTCTTCTATCAAATGCCAGTAACTAACTAGCAGTCGACACAAGGCTGGGAGATCCCATGCCTCGCCAGGAACGGGTAGACAAGATAGTAACTGAGGCTCCTTCATCAACAATACAACAAGAAATCATGTATGGTTCAACTTTGACCATTATCTAGAAAGGTGCATCAAAAGGAAGGTGCAGCTCAACTAGGCTATCCCAATCAAAGGAAGCAATCCAAGAGCTTGGTGGGGGTTCATCCGAAGTGAGTTTAGTGCCCCCTTGTTCAGTAAGTTTTGAACTGGCAGTGAAGAAAATGTCACTAGAAGACACTTCACTCTCCAAAGGAAGAGTGGGATTGATAAAAAATGGAATCAATTCAACTGCTTCGTGAAAGTCACTCTCCGAAGGGAGAGTGGGATTTACTAAAGATGGCATTGGTTCAATCACATCAGGATCACTCTCTGAAAGAAGAGTGGGATCAACCAAAGGTTGAGTAGGTTGTTGAGACACTATGGGTTGTTCAGGAGAAGGAAATTCTTGAGTCTTGGACCACACTCTTCGCACCTCTGCGATAGGAAAGCACTGGTGAGTAAGATGATCTCCCTCGCATAGATTACAAGGGAACTTAAGTTTGCACTTTGAACAACCCGTTTTCTCAATGGTGTCAACATGACTAGCAGTGGCTGACTATTTTCTCTTAACATGACCTATAGAGGCTGATATTTTCCCCCCAGCATGAACTACAGAGGATGGGTGAAACCCCAAATAGACAAGGCTCTTCCCCAGCAGAGTCGCCAGTCCTGTTGTAAAGGAAAGTATCCTATGGCTAGGGTTTAAGAGGCCATCAATATACTGGGGTTGAAAGGTGGATGCATATATCTGCAAGTATATATAAGCAATATTTAGACATAAGAAAGGTCCACACCTAATTAACTGAAGGCTGGTCCAAGCTTTCTCTAGCCCTTCTCCCGCTCCTCTTTCCCAAGAGACCTATAAAACAAGTTATACCTTCCTCAAACCAAATAGACTATATGAAAAGAGATTATATTCAATGAAACATAAAAAAACATAATATAATATATAACATCATATAATCACAATCAGAGATTCAATATACAAGACACATTGATTTGGGAAGAATAAGGACATCACATCTTTATTAATCTTTAAAACAAGTACAAATATAGCTTCTCTTCAAGTTCAGCACCTCATGAAACCTTGATCTGGTTCTGCTGCTTCTCTTCTCCAAGGAACTCATCCTCCAATCTCTACAACACAAGGAGAATTATTCTAGGGAAAAGGTGTGGGAAAAGAGAGCTCCAAATCCTCCAGCATAACAATGCAAATATTCAAGTCTCCTCTCATGGACCTCCCTACCTCTATTTATATGCTTAATGAAGAGTTAGGGTCGAAGACAAAGTAGTTACAACTGAAGGAGTCAATTGCATAACTACCCAAACTACCCAAATTACCTAAATTTCAAAATATATTTTTTTTGACATTTCTTGGAGGCGTAAGCGGGTATTATATATAGACAGTCGTGTATGTACACAGGTTTCCTTAAGGAAACTCATGTACACATCAAAAAACTCATTTTAAGGGTATTTATAGGATTTTCAGACTTTGGTGTCTTCTGTAAATTTTTAGCTAACAAAAATACCTTTCCAATGGTGCAGATATGAGGTCAAACAAAGTTACAAAACTCCAGATATGGGTCCTCCAAGTTACGTGTTTTTTCAGTGACTTTCAATGACTTTAATGAAGTGTCGTCATGGAAGTGTTGACATGTGACGAAAACATAGTAAAGTGGCCATAGGAAGAGATGTGTCATTTTGAGCTATAACAAGGAGCATATGCAGTTATCTTTGATTGCAAAATGTAAAGGATGAAGGACTTCAAGGATTTGACTAGGGAATATGTTCTGTAAATAAAGAGTAAAAACATTAATAACAACTATATAATAAAATAATCATTAATAATTCCCATGAGGTATAGAATAGATGGTGAATGGGTGTATTGTTAAGGAACCCCTTATGTTAGTTCATCGGTTCAAAACTCTATGGGTAATAGCTTACAAAAAAATTAATAATAATAATAAATATGATAAGGAAGGGGACATGACCTTTCAATATGTAAATCCCAAGTTGTATTTAAGCCGACTAACTTTTTAAATTATATCATCATATATTTTATTCAACATTCATTTATATATTTATTATTGAATATGGATTCTCTTCTTTAACATCTAAATATGGATTTTCTCATAACACTCGGATTCAGTGTTACACTGGTATCAGAGCCAGCATGTGGTTTTAGAAGTAAAACCACATGCTAGTTTTTCCAAAGTCTGAGACATTATAATAAAAATATATAAAATATAATAATAATATTATTATTATATATATTTGTATTTTTCATAAAATGTGAAATGGCCTCAAATTATATGACTCCGCATACTAGACCATTGATGACTGAATTAAAAAACAAATTCAATAAATTGGAGGAAAGGATGAATGAAAAGATAGACTCTATCATAAAGGGGTTGGAAAATTATAGATTTAGTAATCCTCTTAAACAAAAAAGTACATTGATTAAGCCCCCTTCAACATGCTACATATTTTGGCTTGTTCTTAATATGGTAGGCTTATGGCAAGTTCAATACATAGCTATATACAGTTGTTTTTGTAGGATTGCATTGGATCTCTCTTCTCTATTGTTGTCGTGATATCTCTTATGGAGTAATCTGCTTATGTTTTGTGAATCATACTCTACAAATATATCTATCATACTCAAAGAATTGATGGGTTTTTCATCCTTCATGTTTGGAGGGTTTTCCCAGGGTATATATTGTCACTTATGGTTGATTATTTTATGTGGCTTATTTATTCTTGATATTCATATATTGATTATATAAAGATTCATATGTGTCTAATGTAAGTATTCATAAATGGATGAATAAAGTTGATTATGTAGCTGATTTAAAGTTTCATAAAGTGCTGGAATTGTTTGATAAAAGTTTTAAAGTTCAAGAAGCCCTAATTTTGCTAAAAAATTATCATAGTATCAGATCATAGGATGTGAAAGATGTTAGTTTTGGGAAACAATATAAGCCTCCATATATCTTGAATATTTGAGAAAAATATTGTAGCAATTACATCAATCTCCATTCAACAAGAAGATTGCCTTGAAGGTACTTCCAACTTCAACACATGGAAGGAAATAGTGTTGAATCTTCTCGAGGACCATGATCTTGATTCATTCGTGACTTCCCTGGTATAGGATCCTACCACTAATCAAACACGAATAAATTACAATAAGAATCAAGAAAAGGCAAAGAGGATTATATATGACTTCGTGAAGGATAACCTCGTGTCGGAAATCACATCATTTAAGACGACAAACGAGTTTTTTAAAACAATTACAAACTTGTATGAGAATAAATATCCCACTCCAAAGAGGGATTTGAAGAAAAATTTGTGCAGCCTAAATATGGAAAAGAATGATACTGTAGCATCCTTCTCAAATATTTCACTAATGAAATATCAACTAGCAAGCATCGGTGTGGTGACGAATGAAGATGGCCTTTTTCAAACTACCATTGATGGAATCCCTTCCTCATAGGAGAATTTCTTAGCAGTAGTAAATAGAAGAGAAAAACATCCCAACTTTGAGATATTATGGCATGATTGCATTCAAGAAGAGGGGCACATCTAAAGCAAAACACCATGTACTAAAGAAGAGAAGTATCTTTCCCTCATGGAAAGAATGAATAAAGGGAGGAAGTAATTCCCTCCTAAGAATTTATTTCATGCAAAGAAGAAATATATTAATAAAATGTTTGAAAAAATAAAATATTCTATGCTTTTATTATCAAAATACGAGCCACTTTGAACAAAATTTCCATGCAAGGAAAAGAAGAGAAGGAAGATTTCATTCTTCTATCACTATAGAAGAAATTTCCAAGAGAGATGCACTTGAAGAGAAAGAGACAAGGAGATAATATTATCTTGTATTGACGTTATATTTATCCCTCATAACAAGTGAGGATACATGGATAATTGACAGTGGTGCATCCAAGCACATGCCAGGATACAAGGGAACAATCTCCAACCTAAAGGAGAAGAAGTTTGCATGCATAGTGGAGTTGGGGGACAACTCAACATATTCAATCCAAGGAGTTGGATACAAATCCTTCCAGATGAGTTTGAGAGATGTGATACATGTGGAGGACATTATTTATGTCTTAGGATTGAATAAGAACCTACTCTCAGTTTTGGTTCTTGAAAATAAAGGATTCCAAGTCATGTTCATGGAGAATCAAGGCTACTTATGGCTGAAGAACCAAAACATTGATACTTCTATTGTCATTGGAGTTTGAGAGGGAGGAATTTACAAGGTCCCAGGAAAGTGTAATTCATCCATGGTACATCATACTATCATCACATGCAAGCTTTGGCATAGGAGGCTTGGTCACCTCCATTTCAGAGCACTACCTAGTTTGCAACGCATGGTGAAAGGTATGCCTAATTTTTATTTGGTACATGATAGTATATGTTGGGGTTGTACTTTAGGAAAGAATGTTAAAAAGAACTTTCCTAGCAGCCATACTAGCTATAAATGGATTTTATATTTAGTACATTCATATGAATGCAGTCCCATGTCAACCCCTTCCCTGAGTGGATATCTTTACTATGTACTATTCTTTGATGATTTATCCCATAAGTCTTGGATTTATTTTATGAAATCCAAGAGTGAAACCTTCAGTAAGTTTCAAGAATACAAGTAGGAACATCACTTCTTTCAGGTCTGATAATGGTGAAGAATTTGAATCATTTTTTTTAATAAGTTTTGTAGTGATGCAGGGATATGTAGACAATTATAAATTCCATACAACCCCCAACAAAATGGGTTTGTGGAGAGAAAGAATAGAACTGTTTGTGAGGCTGAAAAATCCATGCTACATTATGAAAAACTATATTCGTATTTGTGGGAAGAATATACAGGTACAACAGTGTACATTCAAAATAGAATTTTGCATGCACTAATTGATGAGAAAACACTTGAAGAGGTGTTCACTAGCGAGAATCTAGACATATCACACCTTCGAATATTTGGATGTCCTATATATGTTCACATTCCAAGAGAAAAGAGAACTAAGATTGAACTTTCAGGAAATAAGGGAACATTTGTGGGCTACAATGAGGCCTCAAAATCATTCAGAACATATGTATATGGTGTGATACATATTGAGGTTAGTCAGGATGTGACTTTCCATGAGTAATTTTCTTTCAAAAAATCGAAAGAGGTTGAATGTGAGATTGAGGAGCATGAGTCTCCTATATTAGAAGACCTTGATGATGATTCTTCTCCTTCTGATGTTTAGAGGGAGAATATAGTAGAGCATTTAGAGTCACCTGTCATTGATGAACCAATTGAGCTTGTTAATGAACCTCCTGCAAAGAGGAGGGAATCATGGTGTCGAGATGTACTGAAAGAAGTTTAAAATCATGGAGCACCAGTAGGATCTACCAGAGAGAGCAAGAAACCTAATAAATATTCAAGATATGTTGCATTAATGAGTGACATCAGTGACTCAGAGCCTTCATCATATGAATAAGTTGTAGAGTAGCAAGTTTGGAAAGATTCTATGATAGAAGAGTGTCATTCTATACTGAAGAATGATTTTTGGGAAGTTAAATAAATCCCTATATGGGTTAAATAAATCTCCTCAAGCTTGGTATGCTAGAATATATATACACCTTTAGAAAATGGGGTTATAGAATAGTGAAGTGGATCAAAAAATGTACTTCAAAGTAGTGGAGAACCATCCCTTAATATGGGTTCTGTATGTTGATGATATATTCCTCACTAGAGAGGAATATTGATTGTTCAGTGTAAGAGGGATATTATCTTAGAGTTTGAGATGAAATATTGAGTTCTAATGAACTACCTTCTAGGCATTGAGATATGACAAAGAAATGATGATATATTTCTATCTCAAGGGAATTACATTGTAGACATCTTCCAGAGATTTGAATGATGGACTATAAATCCATGAGTACTCCAATGGTCTAAAATTTAAGGAAAATTCATGAGACTGAAATTGGACCAGATCTAGTCCCACCCTACTCTTTGCATACATTCAATTGGTTCACTGATGCACCTAATACACTCGAGGCCAAACATTTTCTATGTAGTTAGAATTTTGATTCAGTTCATGGCACATCCTAAACATAGACAATGGGTTGTAGCAAAGCATGTTTCATGGTACCTCCATGGTATGATTGATTATGGACTCAAGTAAGCCTCCAATGGATGAGTGTAATACTTGGATATACTGACTCTAATTGCGGTGGAAAAATTATGGACTAGAAAATCACTTTCAGTTATTGTTTCAACTTGGGTTCTGCTATGATTTCTTGGTATAGCAGAAAGAATGGATTAGTTACCCAGAGTACCATAGAGGATGATTACATTGTTGTTAGAATTGCTTGAAGAGAAGAAGTGTGGTTGAGAAATTTGTTGGGAGGATTATTCGGTGAGAATATTGAACCTACAATGATTAGGTGTGACAAATAGAGTTGTATAAATATTTCCAAAAAATGTTTCATGACAAGTTGAAACACATAGAAATGAAGTATCACTTCATTCGAGACATGGTCCAAAAAGGTATTGTGAAAATTCAATACATAGCTAATGATTAGGAGATTATATATGTGTTGAAAAATATTCTATCTATGCTGAAGTTTAGACACTTCTGAGATAATCTTGGTATGGAAGAGAATGTCTCCCTCGCTAAGAGGGAGTGTTAAATGCACAACATCATGAGTCATTATCCAGGACAATTCTGTGTATCAAGTTAGGAACTTGTGTTGTATCAAGTTAAGGGACTTGTGTTGTATCAATTCAGGAACTTATGTTGTATTAAGTTAAGGAAACTTGTGTTGTATCAAGTTAGGACATTGTGTTGTATCAAGTACTATTCATGAAAGATGCATGTACTGTCATCTTATGTTCTATCAATATCATAATATTGTGTTGTGTCAAGATTGGAATCTTGTGTTTTATCAAGACTGGTCGTGTGTTGTATCAAGACTATAGACTTGTGTTGTATCAAGTCATGTGGATATACTATGTGATGTATTGCTAGTCATGGTCACTAGGTGCTATAAGTCTCCTATAGGTATTAGCTACCCCTAAAGTGAATTAATTTAGCCTATGACTATATGACTTGGGGTAATACATATGATCATTAGAATGGAACAATTATTCTGATTATGATATTATAAGAAGGTTAATTAATTAATACACATAAGGAAAATTCAATATTTAATTAATTATAGTGAGATAAAGCATAGAGAAAGAGAATGGATTCAAATTGCACATGTATTCCTTAAGAGAACTCGAATTATGAAGGCATCACTTAATCCTAAGTTGTAAATAAAGAATGCATCAATTAAAGAAGGAACATATCATTGATTCATGTAAAGTGTTTGGGCATGGGTGACCCTGATTGTGAAGTACCAAATACTTTCAGTTAGTCTCCTAAACATTCAACTGAAGATTGAGTTCTGTTCAGTTAGTTCACATTCAATACATTCAGTTCATGAAGATCACATTCAATTCAACTTAGTTGGCACCCAGTTAAATCTAAATAAAGAAGGAGGGAACATATCTTGTGCATGCAAGAGTAACTGAAATGTTAGTTTGAAACTGGAGCTTAAGGGGTTGCTAATGATTGCATGAGAGCAGTTCTAGTGCATGTTACTCTTTGTGAATGTTCCATGTATTGATCTCAGTCTGATTACTAAGCCTCTTATTCACCCCCTTCTACATGTTATATGTTTTGTCTTGTTATTAATATGCTAGGCATATGGCAAGTTCAATACACAGTTGCATACAGTTTTTTTTGCAGGATTGCATTGGATCTCTCTTCTTTACTACCATGGGGATGCATATTATGGAGAAATCTACTTATGTGTTGTGAATCATTCATTGGAAATCTATATATAATACTTAAATAATTAATGGGTTTTTCATCCTCTGTGTTTGGATGGTTTTCCCAAGGTATATCTTGTCTCTTATGGTTAATTATTTTATATGGTTGATTTATTCCTAAGATTCATATATTATTGATATAAAGATTCATATGTGGTTGATCTAAAGATTCATATATGGCTAGTATAAAGTTAATTATGTGGATTATATAAAGTTTATTATGTGGTTTATATAAAGTTTCTTATGTGGCTGATTCAATGTTTCATAAAGTGTTGAAATTGTTTGATAAAAGTTTTAAAGTTCAAGTAGCCCTGATTTTTCTCAAACATTAACACTTTGGAGGGGACTGTTATACATTTGACAATTATTGAAGCCCTTGAAGATTATAAATGTAAATAATGGTTCTCATTATTGCTCTAAATTTGCAAATATTGGTGATTACTGGGATGATGAGATTGATGGAAAGATTACAGATTTGTTGCATGAATTCTGAGATCTGTTTCCTACAAAAAATTTTGAAATGAAGGGCATCATTGGAGACCTAGGTGAGAAGAATATTTCATTAAAATTGGATTCTAAACTGGTAAAGTAGAGACCATACAAACTAAAATTGAGGAATAAAGAAAAAGTAACGGAAAATATCGATAGAATGTTGGAGGTGGGTATTATCGATTCTGTCGAGGAATCGAAGTGGATTGGTCCAATGGTTGGAGGAAGGTATTATCAAGCCTTTCGAGGATTAAGACTGGATCATTTCGATGGTTGTGCAAGACAAAAATACTAGAGAAGTTTGTAGTAGTGTAAATCTAGAAAAATCAAATGGTTCATGCTTACATGATCCTTTCCCGACGCCATTTACAAATGAGGTAATGGAGAGTGTGGGAGGATAGGAAGTGTATTATTTTACTAATGGGTTCTTTTGATACCATTAAATCAATATTCATAAGTAATATTGGCACAACACCCCCTTTTTTTACTGAGTGGGGATGATTTCAATATATAGTAATTCCATTTGGTATTAAGAGTGACCCTACTATCATTTCTAGGATAGTTTTTTTCATCTTTAAAGAGTTCATTCATAAATTTCTAGAAGTGTACTTTACTGACTAGTCTGTGTATGGGTTGATTAAAATTTGCATTGGAAGTCTCAAATTAATGTTAGAATGTTGTAGACATTTCCCGATCTCTTTAAATTTGAACAAAATGTATTTTCTGTGTACCATTTGGGATATTGTTGAGTCATGTTTTCTACAAAGAACAGGTGTTGATGAATGCGGTGAATATCACCATCATAGTGGACTTACCACCACCAACTTCAGATAAGCAGTTAAGAACAACATTGGGACATACATGGAATATTGCAAATTGCTAAAATTATAGCTCTTATGGATAAGTTGTTAAATAAAGTAGTGAAGATCCAATTGAATGAAGAGTGTTAGAAGAGCCCTGGCACACTAAACGAGAAAATGGTTTTAGCTCTCATTCTAGTTTTTCTAGATTGGTGTAAAGAGTTTCATGTCAATGTAGATGCATAGTCAATTTCTATTGGAAAGGTGATTGAACAACCAGGTGATGCATCTATTAATAGTATGATTGCATTTACTAGTAGAAATATATCTACCGCCGAAAAGAAATACACTATGACAAAGAGAGAAGGGCTTTCCATGGTCTACGCATTGCAAAAAATTGGCACTATTTACTAGGTGGTCATTTTAAGATTTTTGCGAACCATTCTTCTTTGAAGTACTTAGTTAATAAGCCAATGGCGGGGGGCAAGATATGTCGTTGTATCCTTCTCTTCTAATAGTTTTATTTTGAAATTATTGTTAAGCCAAGGAGACTAAATGTTGAACTTGATCACTTGTCACAATTGGAGACAGGGGAAAAGACGACCAGCCTAGATTAAAACTTGCTAGATGCACAGATTTTTGCAGTGAAGATGGTCAATGAATATTATGAAGACAACATACACTTTTTGAGTACAGGAAGAACACTAGATGGATATAACACAATAAAAAGAAGTAATTAGTTGTTAAATATGTATATTTACAATTGATAGCTAGTCAATTGTATAAAATGGGGTCGGATGATATTTTTTATGTTAGTGTATTAGAGAATGAGAAACAAATGATCCCAGTGGAAGCTCATAATGACATGGAATGAGGCCACTATGCGCTTAAAGAAACTGCACAAAATATACTGTGATCCAACTTGTGGTGGACCACATTGCATTGGGATGGATATGAGTACTACAAGAGATGAAACATTTGTCAAAGGACTGGAAAGCCATCAATATGAGCTGAAATTCCTTTGGTTACACCAATAACATTGCATTAATTAAATAAGTGGGTTTTTTTATTTTGTTGGTCCCATCAAACCACCAGGAAAGAGAACAGGTGTCAGATACATAATCACTACAACTGACTACTAAACCAAATGGGCCAAGGTAGCTCTGGTGAAAGAATGTACTGCTACAACTGCTGGAATGTTTTTGTTTGAGAATGTGGTTATTAGGTTTGGATGTCCCAATGTTTTTTAAGTGGTAAAGGAACGCATTTTTTTAATAAAACTATTGAAGTAATTATAGAATAATTTTAGACACACCATAGAAAAATTACACCTTATCATCCATAGGAAAATGGTACTATTCAGGCCTTTAACAAAATTTTGGAGAATGCTTTAACTAAGGTCCATAATGTGAAGCATGACAAGAGGGACTTAAAAATCCCTACGGTATCATGGGCCTATCGAACCAAATGTAAGAATATGACATGACATACATCATTCAGGTTAGTTTATGGACAAGAAGTTGTAATTCCCATGGAATATATTGTTTCCAGTCTGAGGATAGTTGCTTTCATTAGTATGCCTAATATTGGTGCAGAAGAGGAGAGGTTGTTGTAGTTACTCCAAATATAAGAAGATAGTTTCATTGCTAGATTCCAACAACAACTTTAGAAAGAGTGATAGAAGGCTTAGAACGATAGGAACATCAAGAAGAAACACTTCCAATAATGGTATTTAGTTCTCCTCTATGACAACAAGTTTCTAAATCATTCTAGTAAGCTCTGAACACACTGGTTGGGACCATATATTGTTAAATTTATTACTTAGGGTATTGAACATGTATATTTGTCATTGATGTCAAAGGATGGAATGATTACATACTAAACACAATGTTAAAGGATCGAACAATTATGTGTTGAACATGATGAAAAAGGATCGAAATATCAATGGAACTGTCATTAAGGAAAAAGGAGAGTGTAGATTGTTGAACATGTGTCAATTGATGACAAAGAATAGACTAATTCCAAAAGAAGATAAATTCTTCCTCACACAAATCCATTTTTAAGAAATACATATGGAAGAATGTGGAAGTCCCATGAGACTAGAGATCCCACCATGAAATTTGTCACAAGTGTGCAAATATTAGTCCACAAAGAAGAACATTGAAAATGACAGATATTCCAAAATACCATTTGTCTGATACTTATGAATGAAGAACAAGAAACACAAACTTGTGTGTAATAGTCCCACAAAGAAAATGGTATGTGGTATGAATACTTGTGAATAAAAATATGATTCATGAACCTATGTGAAAAAGTACCACAAGTAAATTGGCATATGTGTGTCAAATCCCACAAAGATGATTGTGATAAGCAACACACCGACGCATATCTTAACTTGAAGAAAACAAAAAAAAAGTGGGGCGTTGTCAAAGGATAAGGAACTTCACCAAATGGAGACATCTCTTAATCCAGGAAGACTATAAATAAGCAAGAGACGGGTGTGGTGAATTAATATTATAAGATGAATATCTGAGATAGTCTGGTTATACAAGCTTCAAAATTATTTGGGGTATCAATGGCTTGTTGATCGCAGAAATACTTTTTATGCAGTGGAGTCAAAGTGCACAAATCAGTCAATGATGAACAACAAAGAGTGCATCATATAGAAGGATACTTGTATTCAGGATGTGTGACGTTCTTACTCAATAAAATATGTAGACCGCAAAAGAAGTGACTAAGTTAGTAACTTTGTTTACTGTAAAGACACAAGTCCTAGAACCATAGAAGAGACATAGATCATGGTGATTATTGCACATCATAGTTTTGGAAACTATCTGTCTTTGCATAGACATTTAAAAGAAAGATACACATAGGATATGTTACATCAGTTGCATATTGAAGAATACATTCAATGAAGACAAGGTAGGTTTTATAATGCATTTATTCAATACATTCTTATTTCATATCTGGGTGGTTGGATGGGGTAAGGAATAGGGGGTCGTAGCCTCCCTCTAGTTGGTACTAGAAAATAACTTCAGGGTGTTGTAGAATCCTTTATGTTGGAGTAGATAAAAACTAATGGGTTGGATCCTCCTTCCAATTGAAGCTAGTAAATATAATCAGGGGGTTCAATAAATCCTATTTTAATTGATAAAATGGGAACCCCACTTACTTATTATGAAGGGAATCTTGAATTTTATTATATTGTTTGTGGGGTTTCATGATTGTTGTCTTTATCCTTGTGTCTTTTCATGCTTTGGATTCAATAAAATTTTCTAAAAAACAATGTTTTGATTTTTTTTGTGAATTGCGAAAAACATAGTTTTTCTTTGAAACATGTTGTTTTCACAATCCGCAATCCACAATACAAAATCCACAACCTGCAATGTGGATTGCAGATATCTAAAATTTTTAAGTTTCGAATTTCTCGTTTCTGCAACCTGCAACCTGCAATGCGGATTATAGATGTCAGAAAGCATTTTTTCAATAAAAAATGAATTTTTGGTTCCGCATTTCCACAACCCAAAATGCACATTACAGAAATTGGAAACCAAAATAAACAAATCAAAAGTCACAATTCCACATTTTCGCAACCCTCAATGCAGATTGTGGATTGCGTAAACCAAAATCAAGATTTTCAAAAATTATTGTTGCACCTAAAATATGCATTGATGCTTGAGCACCCTTCAGAGAACTTGGCCAGGGAATATTCTGGATATTTTTCCCACAATTAAGTAGGATGGTGTACTTTCTCCCTTATGATAGAGCACCAATGCAAGTTTCCTCTTAACATCAGGCACCGCCATCACCTTTACCTAGTTCACAAGGAGCGTCAACGCCTTTAGCCTTCGTGCAGAAAGTGTCAATAGAGATGAAATGGGAAAAAAATAATTTTCAAGAAGATTCCATATGAAATCCCTTGTGGAGATGGTTCCTATCAGCTGGGGAGTAGTGGCATTCGACCTCCTCACCTATAGGGATCATCCCCTATCCATTTCCTAAAGAATCTTATCTCATGTGGACCTTCCTTGGCCTATAAAAGAAGCCTTCATGGAGTGAGTGAGGGGAGACAAAGAAGAGCATCCTTATGTTGTTGGATTGAAGTCTGGTATTGAGGAAAAGTTGAGTGAGTTTGTGTGTAAGAGAGCTTTGTGCAAGTGTGGAGTGTTGTGAGTGTGTTTTAAGACAATTGTAGAAGACAAATATGGCAACGTCCAGGATTTGTTTGTAGCTTTACCTTCATATTTGATTAATACAAAAGTGTTCCCCTTTCCCATATTTGATTTGTGTTAATGTCAGTTAAATATTGTTGGATTCCTTTATCACTAGTATAGATTGTTAATATATATTGTTACAATCATCTTTTTTGTCTTGTTTTCTTGATGCTTTTTTATAGGTACTATAGATCGCATGGAGAGCAGTGGAACAAGGACTAAAGCTTGCAGATATGAGGTATAAGAGTATTTTTCATTAGTATATTAACCATCTATGGAAAGGATATATTGTTGTGGTGTTTTATTATATACTTGTACCATATAAGATAGAGGAACAAGCAGTGTCTGCACCAGTTGCAAAATTCCTACAAACAAAATTGATGAACATACTAGGGATAGCTTGATCTAATCATATTTGAGGTAGATCTAGTCAGATCTAGAGCAGATCGAGTTAGATCTGAAGTAGATCCAGTTAGATCTATAATTGTTGGTAACATTCTAACTTGTGAAATTTTCATTCTCTTTCTCAACTTATTTGGAATATTAAGGTGAGTAATCCACATTACTTTTCCACCAATTTTATTCTATTAGAAGTTGTTTGTACTTCTGTATCAATCCAAATCAGTCCTTTTGGTTTCTTGGTAGGTGATTAGCCTTTTTTATTTTGTGAATCTGTCGGCGCACATGGGAATATTTGATAGAGCATCGTCCCTCTCTGGAACCTACTGCACCCTGGCACTAAGCGCCACTGGCACCTTCCTCCATATGACATAGAGCGTCGTTGACACCTATCCTCGGAGAAAATAGTGCATCTTCCACCTACTAGCACTCTGGTGTAGCTATACACAGTGTGTCGAGGTAAGTACATCACTACCTTAGAGCATGAATTCTCATAATTTTTTCTTATTTGAAGTTTGCTATGTCATTTTATTTTTGTTTTTCTGCTAGATCTGAGACTTTGGTAGCCTGATATCACCCATTGAGTTCATATTTAAGATCTTTCATCAATAAGGAATTTGTATTGAAAAGTAATTGTTTTCGATTTACATTTTTTGGATGCATGATTGGCTTAGCCTTTTCTCTGAAATGATTGTTTTGAAAAAATAAGATATGTAGCCTCTTTTAAATTAGTTCACTCCAATTGTTTTATGTTCTTTCTTTTTTAAAGTCATATTAAAAATACAAAAGAAGTTAGATATCTTGTTTTCTTTGCATGAGTACTTAGGAAAATATTTCTTAATGAGTGCTTAGGAAAAGTTCATTCTTGGTTTGCATGAGTGCTTAGGCAAGTAGTGTTTTATGAGTTTGATTGAGAAAGTTTAGTTTTGATAGACATTAGAGGCTCTACTTCCTTTCTCCTTTCAGAGATTAGATAGTTCTAATGGTGAAAAGCTTGTGTTTGAAAATATTGCCATATATATTGAAGTTTGGTTTATTGAAAGAAGCATGACATCTTGTTTTTGAAATAAAAAGATTCCCCCCTACTCTAGTTAGCTTTCATCGAAGAAAAGACTTGCATGACATATAGATTTTAAATTTGCATCTTGATATACACCTCACAAACATTCACTAACCATGAATATAAAATAAACAATAGCTTAGGTTAAATTTTTTAGTAATTTGAGTGATAGGATAGAGATGTGTTTCGACGTCTTAAAACATAAGAGCTTTCATTTTATGCCTTCAATTCATCACGGGGACTTTGTGGTTATTCCACGCACCATTGGTATATTGAACGACATTTCATGTACCATTGAGGTATATAGAAAGGTACTTCACATACTCAATTGTATATCAGAAGGACCCTTTCAGATGGTTATGCATTAGAGAATACTAATACGGATTTGAGCTCCCACATAAATTGCGTATATTAGGAGACCCCTCTAGGATTCCTTAACCAACTGAGAAAATCCCTTTGGCCTCCTTGTTGGAGCAATACACCGAGAACAACACTCAGGAACATATCGTCTAGGTAGTCGAGTGTTCAGGAAAGGGTACAGTCCCAATCCTCCTTATCATGTTTTACTACTGGACCCTATGTTATATTGCAAGTTGTGACAACTTGGAAATCATAGTGAGGAACTGGCTATTGTCATCCCAACTGGTCATTTAAGTTTGCTTGTGTCATTAGCTTGTGTAGGTTTTGTTTGTGTGTGTTTTCTTCTTTTGTCTAGAGACCTAGAGTAGAAATTTTCAGTATCTTTCTGGATGACTTACCTACAAGGCATTCTCATAGGTTGCAGGGTTTATCACTTGACTCTCCTCCTTCCATGGAAGGAAACGAAGGTGAAACCATGGAACAAACAACTTCTATTGATTCCCATGTTGAAGATGTTCCAGTTACTGTAGCTAGAGAAGAATTCTCTACTTATGGTAATCCTTTGGTCCAACAACCTCCTACGTCTAATTCAACCTTTCATTTTCAAATGAAATTTCAACCCATTTCATCAGATTGGGTATTCAATCACCCATCAAATGACACTGTAGGGGCAGAATTTGGTTCAAATGATCCTTTTTGGAGAACTTCCCTAGGACAATCCATTTATGAATATGGAACTACTACAGCTAAACCAGATCCCTCAGTGCTTACCCCTCTGAGGAAATTCATTCAATATTCTTCGTCAAATGCAGAATTCTTCCAGAAATCTATTGAGAATTTACGCAATATGTGAAAACGTTTAAGAAGGAGAAGTTTTTCTCAACTTCCCCACGTTTCAAGAACAACTACACCTGGATATCATGCCCTTTAGTCACCTCAAGTAGATCCTATCTCAAGGTCACTGGCCTAAAACATGGTTACTCAAGATTTAGTTCAAACCTCCACCCCCACCCCTCCTAATCAAAACTCTCCATCAGTTTCCACTTCCTCGATAGTTTTTACACTTGAGTGGAATTCCCTAACTCAAGTTGCTTTTCCTACTGGGGGAACCATTTCTAGTATGGGGAAAAATATACCAACAGAACCACCAGTATTAAATACCCCTCTTCCTAATACTGTAATGTCCCTTTTTGAAATTTTATTAAATGACCATTTTTTCACTTTTTTCCCTATTTCAACCTTTGGCTAGTTTTGATGTCTAGGTTTCCAAATTGGTCCAAATGATCCCAAATGTTCATAGAAGGTATATGAATGATATTAAGGTTTTAATATGATGTTTAGGTAAGCTTTATGACCCTATAAAGTCTTCTGCAAACTTTTTAATATTCTAGTCGAGGTAGGAGTTGTGGCTAGTAATTTGGGGTTCTAATTCCCCCACGATTAATACTGAAAATGGATTCCGAAATGGACTCAACTAAAATATAATTTATGAATAGAAGTAGGGGACATGTAAATAAAATAAATATGAACTGATATTCATCACCACTCAACTTTTAATGTTTGCTATAAATCCCTTAGATAAAATGCCAAAAGACTAGTTTCAACCGTGGGGGAAATGATAGGAAAACTTCTCCAAATGCTATGAAACTCAAAAAATAACTCCAAATGCTTATGTAATGAAAATTAAAATCATATTATACATAAATAACATTCCATTTATCCATAAACCATCAGTATTTTACTTATTCATTCGAATCTATCCACATTATATTGGTTCACAACAAGGTAGTGGGGAATTGACATTGTTTCTTCATTGTTTAACATTTATATATGAAATATTTTAGGTATTTTTACCTGAGAGTATTATTCAATTTAAATAAATAAATAAAATTCCATTCATCCATAAACCATCAGTATTTTACTTATCCACTTGAATCCATCAACATCAAATTGTTTCACAACAAGATAGTGGGGAAATGACACTATTTCTTCATTGATTAACATTTTTACATGAAATATTTCAGTATTTAAAACTAAGAGTCTTATTAACTTGAAATAAACATAATTTAAATCATAACATAAAATAATGGGGCATTATAATCTCACCCAAAGAAATAAATAGCTCACCAAATGCGCCTCAATCCATAGAGCAAGAATATGCTGAGAAAACTTGGAATAAATGAAAGAAAAAGATGATATTATAGTGTCCAATAAATTCCCTATATATTGCACCTGTAACTTATGAATCCATTAAATCTCCATGAAATACCTGAGTTTCCTCTCCAAACACCAACTTGGATGGGAATCTTTCACCCTCGAAATTGGCTAAGGAAAGAACTAGTCATACACTAGCTCTCTCAATTCACAAATGCAAATTTATCAAATGATAAGAATATCTTCTATTGGTTGATTTCTGTATTTTATAAATATCCTTAGCCTTCTAATGTTACTTATCCATCCACAAAATCAATCCAATTCGAATTTGGGTGTGTGCTCAAGAGTTTCCATGTGTCCTCTCTTTCCTAGCCTTCCACCTTCCCCCAATTTGAGTAGGAACCCATTGAGCTTCCCCAAATCACATGAGCGCCCTCTTGGATGCTCTATTTTGACCTGACATGTCATATATGTCATATTCCAGTCTTCATATCTGATTTTTGTCATAGGTGTCATAGAATCTTCATCATTGTTGTCATAGAGCTAGGGAATCTAGTCCAAGTGTCTCACTAGCTCCAAAATGACTCTTCCTCTCCCATGTAAGTTAAATTTCCTTCCAAATTTGAACTATGATGCATATGTCCAATTTTATTAGCCTTATAACTCATACAAGAACATTTATGCTTCCCATGGATTCGAAATTGCAAGAGGAGGATGCCATGTGGCACAAAAATTCTAGCTTGTGTGGGCCCCTTAATATCCATGTGTCTTCATGCTCCAATGCCACTTCAATTTTATCTTGTATTTATTTAATTATCTCCATTATTAAATATTTATTCCATTATAATTTATTAACATCATATATTAGCTCCCTTATTAAAATTCCAAATATGTCCATCCAACCTAAGAAACTAGTAGGATTGATGGAATTGTCCTACTATGCAATTATTTAAAATGGGGACATTATAGTCCTCCCCACCCAAGATTTCTTGTCCTAAAGATATTTCAGATTTTTATGCTGAAAAATATTCATATTCCCAAGTGGCATCCTCATTTGGTACTCCTTCCCTTGCACCAAGTGCTCTCTTATGGTTTTTCTCATTGATTTTCTTTTGCTGCAACTTGAGTAGTGGCACTCATGTACTGCAATTTTGTGTTCCCAAATGTAAAGAAATGTGGATTATACATATTGATATATCCTGTAACATCACCACTAACACCAAAATGATTATTCAAATCCATAAAAACCAAATTTGTGCAAATAATATTTACCTCCATATTTTGGAAACCTTTTCTGAACTTTGACCATTGTTTGCTTCTATATAATTCTTTGAAGTTGGTGCTGAGTTACCAAACTTTGAGTTTATTAATATTCCAAGAAAATTTCAGAGAGGAACCAACATTCTTGTTGCTGCACTACTCTGATTACAATCATCTTCTCAAGTGGTGAATCAATCTCCAATGTTGCTTGTTGCCCCCAAAATTAAAACCAATGAGACCAAAAATGATCCCAAGGTCCCATATGATCTTGATACATGCATGGTGTGAAATTTCTATGATGAAATTCCATGAACACTAGGCATGTGAAAATTGAATCCATCTCTCAAAGGGTCTCCCATATAGGAAACTCGAACACTGCTCTGCAAAGATGAACTCAAACAACTAAAGGTTGGTTTGCTTTCTCAAACCAACGATCGAACTACCACTCCAAGTGAGATGAAACCAAGCAATGTCAGGATCCCATTGCTTGCATTGCACCCTTCCAAACATCATGATTACAAAATATAGATCATGAAAGTACATAATAACATCATACAAATGTACATCAAGAAGGCGCCTCATCAAAGAATCATGAAAGTGCTTGTACATCCAAGTAAGTAGATCACCATGTGGCCCATACACACAAGCATCAAGTATTATATCATATTTTCCCAAATGACATAGGTGAGGATCCCATGTCCCATAATTCTTCTCCAAAAATATATAAAGTGCATCATTATAATCATCCATGTGTTCTTTGATCCAAAAAGTGAATGAAGAACCTCCACCAAAATCTAAACCAAATAAGGAGCAAATAAAACATGAGACTTCAAGTGGCTCAAAGAATTCTCATCAATACAATCATGAATATGTATATCATCATGAAATAACAGAGTATGTTTCTGCCAACAATTATGTCCTTCAATCATATATATCTTCACCCAAGTGTGGGATGAAGTTCCTCCAACATTAAATGGACTAGTCAAGGAGAAAGGAAAATCATGAGTCTCCAAGTGACTCAAGTGGATACCATAGGTGCATCCATGTAGATGTGTATCATAATAATGTAACAAGGTATGTTGCTAAAAATGTAAATAATATGGTTCTATAATCATGTCATCATCAGAATGAGAGATAGAAAGTACAAACTCTTCATGTGGCACCATAAAAAATAAACCTTTCACCATACTTCATTAGGATGAATGCTGCAAAATTTGGAAGTGTAGGATGTAGGAGAAAGAAACAACTCACCAAATTATCAGAAAGTTCAAAATTGTCATCATGTGAAGGATCCATAAGGGTAGGAGTATGCACCTTCCTTAAAAGTGCAAAAATTTCCCCATGGTTTGGTTCCAAGATAGTGGAATCATGCACTTCTTCAAAAGGTGTGCACCCATCTTCAAGAGGAAACTCAAGCTCCTCTTCCACCACAAATAGTGATTGGATCTCATCAAGCTCATATTCAAACAAATCAAGAACCTGAAATTTTCCATGTTTCTCCCAATCCCTCATGTCATGATAATCCTCCAAGCAATCTACCCTATGACAATCTAAAACATAGGAGGAAGAACAAGTATCTTGCAACCTCTAAAGAATTTTCTCATTTTGAATTTTGAGGTTATGAATTTCCTCATTATTATTCAAGAATTATTCATGTAAACATTCATTAAGCTCAACCAAATTATTTCTATCAAAAATAAAAGACATGAAATTACCTTCAATGTTGCACATTGCTCTTTGAATCTTCTCCATGTCTTCAAGGAAGGATGGCTCCTCCAATGAAGAAATTTTACAACAAGAATTTGATACCAATGCTTTAGTGTCATGGAGTATTCTAAGGGAATCATGGATTTCCATTTCACTCATATTCAAATACCCTTCAATGAATTATTTTTCATGGGACTGAAACTTCTCTTCTTCTTTCTTCTTGATTTGATCAACTTCTTGAATCTCACTTGGTGATGGGGAAGTTGACATTGGTTCTTCAGTAGATGCTACAAGGTATTCATATTTATGATCATGAGAAATTTTTCTTGCATATAAATTTTCAAATATGATATCTATGTCACCAAAATAGAGTTGTAAGTACCCATCAGTATATTCTCTTTGATTTTCACAACCCCTATCAGCAAGGATTGTGAGCTTGTCTTCACCTTCCTCTTTATGTTCTTCACTGCAATCACCTTGAGATAATTGATGCTCCAATTCATGATTATTTTTTCCTTCCTTTAATGGTGTACCTAAGTTATTTTCATATCCTTTAGAACAACATTTCTTCCACATATTCCATGTGATGTTAGTAAAAGTGTTTATAACTTTATCATTTATAGTCACAAGATAAATATTTGCTCTTTTCACAAGTAGGATGATTTTCTTTAATGAGTTCACATTTTCCTTATTGTTCCTAAATACACAATTGACAATATATTCTTTTAAATAATACCACTCATGAACATCCCCTCTCAAATTTCGATACTCCTGGAGACATGCTCCAATACCTATGGTTGTAATTTTTGTAATTGTTGGTCGGGAAGGAAGTAAAGTGGGAATTGTGGTTCTATTGTGAAGCCAAGACATGTCTGAAAATTTTTAGTCAACGTATTTTCTTAATTAATAGGTTCCAATACCATGCTATGATACCACTTGTAATTTCCCTTTTTGAAATTTTATTAAATGACCATTTTTTCAGTTTTTTTTCCCTATTTTGACCTTTGACTAGTTTTGATGTCTAGGTCTCCAACTTGGTCCAAATGCTCCCAAATATTCATAGAAGGTATATGAATGATATTAAGGTTTTAATATTATTTTAATGGAATATTTATGACCCTCTAAAGGCTTCTGCAAACTTGTTTAAGATTCTGGTCGAGGTAGGAGTTGTGGCTAGTAATATGGGGTTCTAATTCTCCCACAATGAATACCGAAAATGGCTTCCCAAATGGACTCAAGACAACTAGAATTTATGAATGGAATAAGGGTAAATGTAAATGGAATAAATATTAACTAATATTCATAACCATTCAAATTTTAATTTCTGCTATAACTCCCTTATATCAGATGCAAAAATACTAGTTTCAACCTTGGGGGAAATGATAGGTAAATTTCTCCAAATGCTATGAAACTCAACAAAATAACTCCAAATATTATGTAATGAACATTAAAATAATATAATCCATCAATAATATTCCATTCATACATAAACAATCATTATTTTACTTATCCATTCGAATCTATCAACATTATATTGGTTCACAACAAGGTAGTGGGGAAATGACATTGTTTCTTCATTGTTTAACATTTATGCATGACATATTTTTGGTATTTATCCCTGAGAGTATTATGAAATTTAAATACATAAATAACAATCCATTAATCCATAAACCATCAGTATTTTACTTATCCATTCGAATCCATCAACATCAAATTGGTTCACAATAGGATAGTGGGGAAATGGCACTATTTCTTCATTGACTAACATTTTTACATGAAAAATTTAAGTATTTCCACTTGAGAGTATTATAAAATTGAAATAAAGATAATTTACATCAGAACATAAAATAATGGGGCATTAGAATCTCCCCCAAATAAATCAATAGCTCACCAAATACACCTCAATCCATAGAGCAAGAATATGCTGAGAAAACTCGGAATAGATGATAGAACAAGATGATATTGTAGTGTCAAAAAGCTGACATGTAGCTTGAACCTGTAACTTATGACTCCATTAAATATCCATGAAATACTTGAGTGGCCTCTCCAAACACCAACTTGGATTGGAAGCTTTCACCCTCGAAATTGGCTAAGGAAAGAACTAGTCATCCACCAGCTCTCTCAATTCACAAATAAAAATTTCTCAAATGATAAAAATATATTCTCTCGGTTGATTATTGTATTTTATAAACATAATTAGACTTCTAATTTTACCAATCCATACACAAACTCAATCCAATTTGAATTTCAGTGTGTGCTCAAGATTTTCCATGTGTCCTCCCTTTCCTAGCCTTCCATCTTACCCCAATTTGAGTAGGAACCCATTGAGATTCCCCAACTCACATGAGAGCCCTATTGGATGATCTATTTTGACCTAAAATGTCAGATATGTTATTTTTCAGTCTTCATATCGTATTTATTTCAAAGTTGTTATAGCATCTTCATCATTGTTGTCATAGATCTAGGGAATCTAGTCCAAGTGTCTCACTCGATCCAAAATGACTCTTCTTTTCCCATGTAAGTTAAATTTCCTTAAAAATTAGACCTATGATGCATATGTAAAAGTGTATTATCCTTCTAACTCATCTAAGAACATTTAGGATTCCCATGGATTCAAAATTGCAAGAGGAGGATTCCATGTGGCACATAAATTCTAACCTGTGTGGGACCCATAATCTCCATGTGTCTCCATGCTCCAATGCCACTTCAATTTTATCTTGTATTTATTTAATTATCTCCATTATTAAATATTTATTCCATTCTAATGTATAAACATAATATATTATCTCCCTTATTAAAATTCCAAATGTATCCATCCAACCTAGGAAACTAGTAAGATTGATGGAATTGCCCTGCTATGCAATTATTTAAAATGGGGACATTACAAATACCAATACAGTTGTACCCTCTTCCAACCAGGGATAACCTTCATGGGTCCAACCCATCATTAGTATGCTTTCTTGGGGATATACCTATCCTAGGAATCAACCACCTACGGTTCATCAAGCTTAACAACCAGCACCGTCGAGGGTTGTTTATCTTGGAATGTCTTATCCCAAAAATGCTTATGTCCCTTGGGGGAATCCTAATTGGTATAATGTCCCATCCTATGGAGGATATTTTGTAAACACTACTGGAGGCTTTGGAGGCCCACCTAAAGGCTCTCCTCCTATATAATCCCATGGAGAACCTGGAGAACCTGGGGGATACAGAGGACCTGGTGGACCATCTAGAGGACCACCATAGGAAGGACCACCATCTAGAGGACCACCACCTAGAGGATCACCATCTGGAGGACCACCATATGGAGGACCACCACCTAGAGGACCACCACTTGGAGGACCACTATATGGAGGACTACCACCTAGAGGACCACCGCCACAACCTCCTCCTAAAGTCCCACCCCCTAGAATCCCACCCCCTGTAGGACCACCTCCCTCAGGTGCCCCCCCTCATAGCGGACCTTCTAGTCGATCTTATGGAAATCAACCAGTCACAGGGACATCATATATGCTCATTTATCAATATTCTTATGGTCCTAATGGTCCTCAGATTCCATACCAGTATTACCAATATCCTCAACCTAATCAGCAATTATCATTTTCATCTACGTTAGATATGCCAGATTTGTCCAGATTAATCAATCATCTAATACACCATGATCCCTCATGTCCAAAAATCCTAGTTAAGTTACCCTCAGACATACCTAAATTCGACAATAAACCTGGTGAGGAACCCAAAAACCACATGATGACCTTTCATCTATGGTGCTCATCAAATTCTCTGATGGATGGTTCAATCCATCTACGATTGTTTCAGAGAACCCTCAGCGGAGTACCTACAAAATAGTATATCAAGCTACCCTATCATTCCTTTTAGGACTTTAATACCTTATTGGTGGCATTCTTAACCCATTTTCATCTACCAATTCTGTATGAGACAAGTACAAACCTATTAACCTCGCTTCGCCAAACTACTTCCATCCATATCTCTGATCAGATACATGAATGGAGACGAAGATGTGCGTTGATTAAGGATCCCATTCCTGATCAGTTACTGGATGATTTGTTTACAAAATATTTAATTCCCCCCATTTCTAGGGATGCCACCATGGGAGGTGTTGTTACAGAGGAGCAGGCCATTAGCCATGCTCAATACCTAGACTTGGTTTATTCCCAGTCAGGAACTTTGTATGAATTAATTCCTCATGCTCCTCATCCTACATTGGACCCCTCAATAACTACAACTAAACCACTTGCTGATGGAGTTCTTGGTTTAGTTCAAACACAATCGACGACAAAATCCACAAAAAAGAAAAATAAACTTGTTGAACCAACTAGTCAACCCGTTCCACCACCCAAAACTGCATCTTCTCCTGTTTTTTTGCCTGAAGTAAATGTGATTCAATCCATTGAATATTCAAGAGGGAATAAGAAAGGTAAAAACAAATCTAAGAAATATGATAACCAATAGGAATGTAAGACACATGATAACCAATAGGAAGGTAAGACACAAAACATGGATGTTGATTCTAAGAATAATAGAAAGGAAAATTTTCCTTGCCTGATTTGTGGAGGTGATGATTTTACTAAAGAGTGTCCTCGTTGAGAGGAAGTTAGCAAATTTTTGAAAATATCACCCACCCTAGCAGTTCTTACAGACCCTTTCCCCGCCCAACAACAATTGATTTATCATCAATCCTTGCATGGGACTTCTTCATCCTCCATTGATGAAGTCAAGATGATGTCAAGTGAAATAGTTCACCTTAATACAAAATCCCAAAGTTATGACCCTCATCCAGAAAACAAAACTGATGATGTTCTAGCTAAAAAGCCTTTAGTTTCCACCCTTTCTCCAAGTAATGGTATTCATATTGAAAAACCTATTCTTGATACAATTCTTCACCCACCTAAGAGTACACTTTGAAATTCCATTCTTAATCCTAACACACATGATTCCCAATACTATAATATAGTAGAAGATATGTCCCAAAGAACCATGCATTATGTCGGCTCTTGAGGTACTCCATACATGTTCTACACAACAAAATAATTTGCTAACATCCCTTGGAGCTTTAGACCCTAAAAATAGCAACATCATCACTTTCAAGTTGGATGACTTCAAAATTGGCTCTCACATCAATTGGCTTTCCAGTTGTCCACAAAATCTATTGTAAATACCAACCATCATACCGTATTGGACAAGGGAGCCTCTACCTCATTCATGTCTTTGTCTTGTTGGAGAGCCATTGGTTCTCCTGAAATTAATCATTCACCCATGACACTAAAGGCATTTGATGGTCATGGATTTAAACCTTATGGATTATTGCCCTCTCTCCTGATTGAACTAGGGGACAAATCAGTTTCCATTCATGTTGAAGTTGTTGATGCTCCTTTGGATTACAATGTTATCCTAGGTCACAACTGGTTTTATGCTATGCAAGATGTTTCTTCATTTGTTTTTCGGATAATTCACTTCCCATTTCAAGGGAAAATTGTGACGGTTGATCAGTTAGATTTATGTTCACCAAATGACATCTCGAATACTATGAACAACGTTCCAATTTTGACGACCCTGCAATATCATAACATTAGACTAGGTCTCATCAAATATTATTTACTCATGGGAATTTTTCGTATCTAATCCTCCGCATGTTTCGCAATCTCCATCCGTGAACATGATTTCTACTTCTATCATAGATAAAGGAAAGTACAGTGTTGAATCAACATCAATGAGTTCTTTTGAGGAAATATACCATGTTATTCAAAACAACAATGATCCCACCATCAACGATCATTTGTTGGTGGCTTCATATCCTTATCACCTACCATATTGGATAGAACCCCCCCCCCCTCCCGTCTCTAGATTATCTTTCGCATACACTCCCTTTCGATCAATCCATCATGGAATTTATGTCCCTAGATGAGATTACCTGGAAATACCATCACCATCGATCTTCTTTCCTTCCCCCTTGCCATGTGATAGAAGAAAATTTTGCATCAACAGTTTATTCTGATATAGTCATTGATCCTCAGTCTCTAATCCTCACTCGTGATGTTGAATCTGAGGGTAATTTATGTAATATTACCAAAACCATTCTAGTTGATATATTAGTGAAACCTGGTATTTTAGAGAACATCTAGATAGGCCAAAACTCTTCACCTTCATAGATATAGTCTTATACGGCCTTATTTAAGGAATTCATAGATATTTTTGCTTGGATCTATGGGGAAATGCCAGGGATAGACCCCTCTATTATAGTTCACGATATTAAAACCTACCCTAGTGCGAAGCCAGTTCAACAAAAGTTATGTCAGGTCCACCTAAGGAAAGCAGCAACCATCAAGGAAGAAATTGAAAAACGTCTTAAGGATGGTTTCATTTACCTCATGCTCTTGAATGAATGGGTGTCCAAGATAGCTCATGTGAATAAAAGGTAGGGTCCTATTAGGGTTTGCATTGATTTTCAGGATTTGAATCGGTATTGTACTAAGGACAACTTCCCTAGCTCATACATTGATCAAATTATCAACAACTATGTTGGGAGTGTCATCTTTTCATTTATGGATGGCTTCTATGGCTATAATCAGATTGAAATACTCCCGTTAGACCAACACAAGACAGATTTCATTTTCCCATGGGGGACCTTTCGCTATCGAAAACTCCCTTTTGGATTGAAAAATGATGGTGCTACATTTCAATGCACCATGTCATACGCTTTCCATGACATTAAAAATATTGTGGAACCTTATCTTGACAACTTTCCTGCTCATTTGAAGCAGCGGGGTCACCATGTTAATCATCTGAGAGCCATTTTTCTCAGATGTTTCCATTTTAACATTCGATTGAATCCACATAAGTGTGTTTTCTATGTTGAGACCAGCTGAATGCTTGGATTTATTATGTCCAAGGATGGCATCTGTATCGACCCTCTAAAAATTGAATCTATCCTGGCTTTACCCCCCCCCCCACCAGCGTTACAAAAATCCAAAGTTTGCAAGGGAAGGAAAACGTTTTACATCATTTTATCTGCAATTATGTTGAAAATACACAACGGTTTCATGTGATTGTTGAAAAAGGATACCCCTTTTGTTTGGATGATTTGGTGCAGAACGCGTTCATCAACCTCAAACATGCTCTTACGCATGCATCTTTGTTGCAACCACCATATTATACAATGGATTACTCCTTGTATGTTGTTACAGAGAGAAATTCCTATGGCTTGGGGTACCACAACAGACATCTAGACTCCAGAAATCAATCTTTCCCAATATGCAATAGAAATAAAAACATCTAACATTAAAGGATCGAACCTCTTACCTTATTCCAGACGGTTGAAGTAGATCCCCGTTGAGCTTTCCAATCTTCAGCTTGAATTGTTATAGTACGTCCTCAACAACAAGTAAACAATACAAGCAT